>RJWM01005600.1:0-90339 GCA_004363535.1 Dasyprocta punctata
CTGTTATTTCTTTGCTGATTTTTTGTTTGGTTGATCTGTCTCTCTGTGACAGTGGGGTGTTAAGGTCCCCTGTTATAACTGTATTATTGTTTATTTGGTTTTTCATGTCTATTAAGAATTGTCTTACATAGTTGGGTGCTCCCATATTCGGTGCATATATATTTATGATTGTAATCTCTTCCTCTTAAAGTTTTCCCCTACCAAATATGTAGTGATCTTCTTTATCTCTTTTGATCATTTTCGGTTTGAAGTTCGTATTGTCTGCAAACATAATAGCTACCCCTGCTTTTTTCTGGGTTCCTGTTGCATGGAGTGTTGTTTTCCAGCCTTTGATTTTTAGTCTGTGAATTTCCTTTTGAGTGAAATGTGTTTCTTGTACACAGCATATTGCGTTTTGTTTCCTAACCCACTCTGCTAGTCTGTTTCTTTTTACTGGTGAGTTGAGACCATTTATATTGATTGATATAACTGATATGCACTGGTTCGTCCCTGTCATGGTATCTTTCTGTTGTTGGTTTTCTACGTTTTCTGTTTAATTATTTGTCCTGCTTAGTGGTTTCCTTTTGTTGTTATTCTTAAGATTGTAGCTATCTTTGTCTCTTTCTAGAGTGTCTTTCAGTACTCTTTGTAGTGTTGGTTTGGTGGCCATAAATTTCTTCAGTTGTTCTTTGTCATGGAAGTATCTTATTTCTCCATCAATTTTTAGGGATAGTTTTGCAGGGTACATCAATCTGGGTTGAAAGTTGTTTTCTTTCAGTATTTGAAATACTTCACTCCAAGCTCTTCTTAACTTAAAGGTTTATGTTGAGAAGTCTGCAGTGATTCTGATAGGCTTTCCTTCATAGGTGATCTGTTTCTTTTCTCTGACAGCTTTTAGTATTTTGTTCTTGTGCTCTATATCTGATACCCTTAATATTATATGTCTGGGTGAAGATCTATTTTGGTTATGGTTAATTGGGGTTCTGTATGCCTCAGTTACCTGTATTTCAGTTTCTCTTCCCATGTTTGGAAAGTTTTCTGCTATTATTTCTGTGAATAGTCTTCGCAAGTCATTAGTATTGACCCCTAGTTTTTCATTTATGCCTATTAATCTTATGTTATTTCTCTTGGCATCATCTTGCAGCTGTTGAATTGTTGTTTCTTGGTTCCTTACTCTTTTTAAGAGATCTTTTCTTTCATGGCCATAAGCTCCCATGCTGTCTTAAAGATCTGAGATTCTATCTTCTGCTTCATTCAAGCAGTTTTTCAAACTTTCCATGGAATTTTTTATTTCCTGCATTTCCCTTTGAATCTGTTTCATGCATTCTGTTTGTGTCTTATATTGTTCAAAGTTCCCATCATTTTCTTAAGTTCTTCTATTTTTTTATCTTGTTCTTCTTTAGATACACACAACATTTCTTTAATAATGATTGTCAGTTCATTTTTTAGCTGAGAGAATATTTCTGATTTGAGTTTCTGTATAGCTTCATCAAGCTGTTTCTTTACTGCATTTTCTATCATTTCAGAAAGTTCACTTGTGTGACTCCCAGGGTCTTCCATTTCAGTGTCTCTTGTGTTTGTTCTCAATGGGCCTGGGGATTGAGACTGCCTCTTGGTCTTTCATTTTGTCATTTTCTTCTAGAACCTGTGTGGCTCTGTGTCCTGTGAGGCTGACTGGGTGTTCCTCTGGTGGGTCGTGCTGATTTGCAGGACTGGGTAGAGCTGGATCCTGTGCGCAGCCAGTGAGGGTGGCCTCCCAGAGTGTGCAGGTGGAGCCTCCACCTTACTGGGTGGGGGTCAAGGCCTCCCGGTCCCAGGCAGCTAGGCAGAGTGTACCCTGGAGTCTGGTGCCACCCGGACCCTGAGTCTGGCTGCAAGGAGTTCAGAGCTTCTGGTGTCTTTTTTTTTTAAGAAAAACAAACTGCCACAGTATTTTCTGGCCATGTACTTTACATCCTGCCATGTGTTGAATACACTCACCCTCTTCCCTAAGGTTCCCCCAGATCTCATTCCATTATGTCATCAGACTCAAGCTTGAGGTTCAAGATCTCAAGAAGGCCAGGCCTAAGTGCAGGTGAGATTCTTAAGTACAAACCCTTGACTGAAGTTCTTGACCTGAAAACCTATAAATTAAAGAGGCAAATTCTCACTTTCCCACCATACCACAGTGAGGCATAGGATAATCTTCCCATTCCAAGTGAAGGAAACCTGGGGGTACATGGAAGTCACTGATCCAGAGGGATTATTTTTTTCTATTTTTCCCCTATGAAATACTTTTTATTACCATAATTTTAAATACCATCCATATGTTCATGACTTCCAAATTCTTTGAGCATCACACTATTTACTTGACCATTTTATACCTTTGCTAAAATCTCACAGATATTTCCAATTTAATATTTTAAAATTAATTTTTACCCCATTTCCTCTACCAGCCTATTCTTTTCCTGTTTTCACTATTTTTGTACATGGTCCTACCAGTTCACTTAGTTGCTCAGACCAAAATCCAGATCTCAGGCCTTTCTCTATCTGTATCACCCTCCTTCCGCGGCACCAGGGATTAAACTCATAACTTCGCGCCTGCCAGACAGGTGCTTGAGCCACTGATCCTACCCCCCAGCTCTAGTTTTTTGAGGCAGGGTCTCACTATGTAGCTCAGGCTGGCCTTGCTCTCGTGTTGTAGCCCAAGCCAGCCTCGAACTCATAACGCTCCTCCTACTTCAGCCTCCCGAGTGCTGGGATTAAAGGCATGCGCCACCATGCCTGACTCATTCTTGCTCATCTCTTAATTTCCTTTGACACAGCAGTCAAAATAGTATTTCATTCATTTGTGTGGCTGTGACACTCATGCTCAAAATTGTCTGTAAATTCTCATTACCTTATGAGTAAAATTCAAATCCTGGTCCATAGGGCCTATGTAACTTGCCTTGCTTGTCCCTCTGACCTTATTCCCTGACACTCTGCCCCTTCCCCTATGCTTATCTTCTCTGGGCAACCTTTCATAGAGCAGCTGAACACCTGAGGTATTCTCTCCTGACTTAGCATTTCCACATAACTCAGTCTGTTATCCTTCAGTATGGCAGTCCTGACCATTCTAAATAGGTACCACTTCTCTATTATTGTCACTCTATTCTGTCTGTTTCCTTTATAAAACTTGTCCCATTTTGAAGTTATATTCTTTTTGCTTGTTTGTCATCAGTCTCCCTACCTAGATTGTGGGTCCCCCAGGTGAAGGGCCATCTCTGTCATTCACCAGTATGTATCCACTGCTTACCATATAGTATGCTCTCAATAAATATTGTTTTAAGATATAATTACGTTGTGAGATAATACAATTAATGTAATTATTAATAATGATAAATATATTACTTCCTGGTTCTTACTGAATGTAGTCTTCTATTTTTTTCTTTCAGTAACTGCCCTTCCTTTTTGGCTGCAGCTTTGGCCAGAGCCACCTCAGATGAAGTCCTTCAGAGTGATCTCTCTGCACATTACATCCCAAAGGAGACTGAAGGCACAGAAGGAACTGTGGGTACGTACCTTTCAACAATGTTCGTTGAAAAATACTAAAATCTTCTGATATGTAGTGGTCCATAGGAAATACCTGTAAAACTCTAAATCTGATTGTATTTACCCAGCAGTTAATTATATAGTAGTAGTAGAGAAAAAATACAATTTTTTCCAATAGATCAATAAAAAGAGAGAAGAAGAGATAAAATATGAATGTATTTTGAAAAGTAGTACTATATATAGGAGGTAATTGTAACAACAGGAAATTGTCATGAATAATATCTAGCTAATGGAAAAAGAAGGGACAAAAATACACAGCAAAAGATATCAGTGGGTAAGTGTAGGGCAGCTGAGCAAATCTGTTTACAATTTTTAGCTTACCTTTACAAATCCAAGTAAAAAATCAGATGTAAAAATAAGAAAATTCAAGAAACTTTAATTATATTAACTTCTGTATCTGCCAATAAATACAACTTTTTATGACAGATATGCAGTATGTGGTTCAAGTGCATGGATCATTGTACATCTTATTTTGCCAACATGATTATGAAGTCCTTTTTCTCTTTTTCTTTTCTCTTTCTTTCTTGCTTTCTTGCTTTCTTTCTTTCCTTGTACTGGTGATTGAACTTAGGGCCTTGCACATGCTAGGCAAGTGTTCTACCACTGAGGTACAGTCCAGCCCTTTTATCCTGAGACACTCAGTAAGTTACCCAGGCTCACACTGAACTTTTAATCCTTCTGCCTCAGCCTTTCAAGTAGTTGGGTACACAGACAAACACTACCACACTGGTGAGAGACTCAGTTTCTTGAAGAAGACATATTTATTAATGTCTTAGGTTTTTACATATTTGATAGGACATGAAGATTTAAAATCACTGCCCCCCACTTGGTGCTGGGGATCAAATCCAGGGCCATTTGCATGCTAAGCAACTACTCTACCATTGAACTACATCCTCAATCCACTACCTAGAAACTTTAAAGAAGTTGTTAATTTGTTTAAATCATTTGCCTATAAACATAGTACATAAGGAATACAGCATATATTAATGAACTTGAATAGCTACATTCCAGAGAATGTGAGGAAGATATAAAAATAAACATTCCTGTTCTTCCTTTTCTTTCTAGATTTTGACAGAAAATTGTCAAGGAAGGAATTATTCTGTTTTTACTGAGAGTAATTTATTCACCTGGAACCAAACTGTTCCAGAGTCAAGTTGGATAGAATCCCTGCTACCAAGCATTGGTCTTTCCTCTGGAGGTGACGCATGTACTGAAAAGATGAGAGAGATTAAATTCTGCCTTACTGCAGCCAGGGTGACAGCTGACTCAGCTCCAGCTCAGAACAATGGCATTAACGACTGATGAGTAATGTACAGCTGTGAAGGGTAGGCTGCTACTTGGGACAACTTTCACTTTTTCACACTCCCTTTTTATTTTTCCATCTCATGTGATGATTATTTATATACTGTCCTATACCACTCACTATAGGAGAACACAGAAGAATATTTAATATAGCAAGATTGAAGTGCTACCCTTTGTGCCTAGTTTGGAAGAATTTTCTGAACCCCATAAGGTAGCAAATGTGAAATGAAGGGTTTTCGTTTTGACAGATACCATTGATCATGCTGATTTTATATTTTTCTTTTTTGTATTTTTCTAAGAATTTACTCAGTAATGTCTTCATGGTTTTGCCATCATTCAGACTATACTAAAATTCTAATCTATTTTCAAATCTTTATCGACTTGGCCCAAATCATTCAGTGTGAATTGCACATAGGAAGAATCTCTACAGGCAATATCTTGTTTATCTGTACATTAGAGTGGGAAATGAGCACACCATAAGCTTGTAGTCACTGGCTTAAAGCCCCTGAACTCCCCACAGAAATGCCTTTTTATTCCTCTACTTAGTTTTTTCCAGAAACAGACTTTAAGGAAAAAAAAACTTTAAAGTTCTTTTCATGTTTATGTTACTAAGAGACTGTTTACTAAGTGACTGTGCAAATCTGACTTGGTATAAATTATACTGGTAGATAAACTCTTGTTCAGCCAACCTGAAACCGATTTAAAAATCTGAATGAAAATTAAAAACAAGGGAGCCAAAGCATGGTGGTACATACCTAAAATTCCATTACTCTGGGAGGCTGAGACAGGAAGACTGCAAGTTCAAACCCAGCTGGGCAACTCAGGGAGACCATGTGTCAAAATTTTAAAAATAAAAATAAAAAGGGTTTGGGGATGTAGCTCAGTGAAGAGACCCTGGGTTCAATCCCTAGTGCCACACACATACACACACACACACACACACACATCCCAAAAACAAAACCAAGCAAACAAAACACCCAAGGGAAAATTATCACTAATATAAAAGAAATTAAAAGAATTATTAAAAAATTTTTTGTAAAGAAATTTAAAAACCTGGATATTTTCTAGAAAAATATACATGAACAAAATTTACCTAAGAAAAGATTGTAAGAATTGTCAAGGAAGAAGCAAATGGAGTAGAGAGAATCCCAGTGCTTTTTATTTTATTTATTTATTTATTTATTTTTTTGTGGCACTGGGGCTCAAACTCACAGCCTCACACCTGCCAGACAGGCGCTTAAGCCACTGAGCCAAACTCCCACCCCTAGTGTTTTGAGGCAGGGTCGCACTATGTAGCTCCGGCCGGCCTTGCGCTTGCGTTGTAGTCCAAGCAGGCCTGCTCCTCCTACCTCAGCCTCCCAAGTGCTGGGATTAAAGGCATGAGCCACCACGCCCGGCTAATCCCAGTGCTTTTTAAAATGAATATTCTAATTGCACAAAGAAAAAATATTTGCGTAACACTTATACCAAAGCCTACCTAAGAGCAGGCATGAGAGCACATGCCTGTAATCTCAGCACTCTGGAAGGCTGGGGCAGGAGAATCATGAGTTTGAGGTCAGTTTGGGCAATTTAACAACTTATTGAGACCTTGTCTCTCTCTTTCTCTCTGTCACACACACACACACACACACACACAAAGGTCCTGGATTCAATCCCCAGTACTGCAACAAAATCGAACCAAACCTTACCTCACAATTGCACGTTGACTACAACACTTAATTCATTCAATGAATAATTTATTGATGACCTACCATGTATATTCCTGAGATTTTCATTGTAAGTGGCCATAAAAACAACTCAATTTGGCTTCAGCAAAACATGATTTGCTGGACGTGATGGCTCACATCTGTAATCCCAACACTTGGGAGGCTGAGGTAGGAGTTTTTGAGTTTTTGCGTGTTTGAGGTCAGCCTGGGCTACAAAGTGAGTTCAAGACCAGACTGAACTGCATACTGAAGCCCTGTCTCAAGAAGACAAAAAACAAAAACAAAAACAAATTTCCAAAAAACAGAAAGCAAAACAAGATTTAATTGGCAACCCTCCAGGGTAAGGGCCATGCAGCTACCGTGAAATGCTGTCAATAGAACCTGGCATTTCTACAAT
This sequence comes from Dasyprocta punctata, assembly GCA_004363535.1. Classification (NCBI taxonomy): domain Eukaryota; kingdom Metazoa; phylum Chordata; class Mammalia; order Rodentia; family Dasyproctidae; genus Dasyprocta; species Dasyprocta punctata. The sequence continues at coordinate 6,955 of RJWM01005600.1, forward strand.
GCTCAGCGGTACTGTGTTTCATTTTGATCTGATTACCAGGCTTCATGTGATGACAAGATAACTGCTAGGAGCACTAGATCTTTATTTGACCAAATTCAAATTGAGCAGAAAAACAGGAGGAGCTTTTCTCAGTTGCTCTTACTTATATCAGTCCCAAAATTCACTCCAGTTGACCAAATTTGCAGGGTTTTCCATTGCTGAACTATTCACTGTGACCAGAGGAATGCGATTCTCTTGCTGGTTAGATCTCAATCACTTTTTACCCCAAGATGCATGTAGACCAAGATAAAGTAAAAAAGAGCATTTTGCTGGATAGCAAGTAACACATTAAAACAATGTTTTCATTGAAAATAGCAAGTGGATAAAATAATGAGGAATAAAATTACTAAGAAACATGAAGGAGATATTCATGGTGGTGTGATCCTGTCATTCTATCTAAATAGTATGCTGAAGCAGGAGGATCACAGGTTTGAGGGCATCCTGAACAGTACAGAGAGGGCCATCTCAAAAGATAAAAAAAAAAAAAAAGAATTGGGTTGGGAGTGTGACTCGGTGGTAAAAGACTTGCCGAGCCTTTTCACTCATAGACATGGGTTCCATGCTTAGCTTCATGAGGTGGGATGAAAGGAGAAAAAGAAAAGAAAAAATGATTTTGTCTACTTATGAAATATTCTAGACACAAAATGTAGCAAAAACCCATGCTACAAAATGTGATTGTTATAATAGATGTAATGAACAAAAGTGGAACAGAAGGAAATGAGTGACAGAAAGGAAGTCTGGACAGATCTTGTGGTCACTAAATGTTAGAGGAAACTGGTATTGCTTCTACTAACCAATTTAATGGCTGTTGGCTCTGTCCAGCAGACTGTGCAATGATGTAAACGTTCCCTAAGTGTGTTGCTCCATGTAGTAACCACTGGCCACATGTGGTTATTGAGCAAGCACTTATAATATAGGCAATGTGACCAAGAAGCTGAATTTGAAATTGTATTTAATTTAAATATCCTCAGATAGTTAGTAACTATCTTCTTGTACAGTGCAGGTCTCTATAGTAGACAAATACATAAAACAAAGAATGATCTAATGGTTTATATTATTATCTGGGAATCTGGAAACTATCTTTAACAGTAAATGTGTTTTTTTTTAAAACCCTATCTCATTCTTCCTCAAAGTTTCTGAATTCACCTGTTTTGTAATCCTCTGATGTGACTGAGTCACATGTAGACACATTTATCTGAGGGGCTGTCTTTGGGACCTCCCCTGCTACAGACACCAGATTGGTTATAGTGGTTCAAGTAGGTGACTGCTGGATGAAGGAAAGTCTCTAGGCTGGAGATGTGGCTCATTGGTATGCATGAAGCCCTGGGTTCGATCCTTAGCACTGACAAAACAAAGCCTGTGGTAACTAGGACTCAAAACAACCAAAATACTGGGTTAGCTAATCCAGTAGTCTCAGCGGGGCTATTTTCTTCTTGTACATACTTGAGGCTGTATCTGCTATTTGAGCTTCATTTCTCTTTCAAGTGTACCCTTGATTTCAGTTACATAAAATTAAGGGGAACAAAGCCATAAAACAGGATTTACCATCCTGTACTATGTTATCGAAGAAAGAAAAGAAAACTTGGGGTCAGCTTTCTGAATATAGTCATTTATTTAAAAGAGAATTCTGCTAAGAAACAGGTAATTTTGTCACAGATTTAAGGCAAAGGCAAGACATGAAATAAAGGATGAGAGTCCAAGTTCCCAGGCTGTTCAGGAACATATAGTCTCTCTTCTTCAGGCTGTGTTCTTGATTGGAGGAGGCATCTGTAGCCATTGCCCATCTGGTGTATATTTTCTCAGGCTGTCAAGTTACATCTGATTTAGCAAAGTAAAACAATTTTCTGAGTTTTTTCTTTTTAACCTGAGATGTAGGAGGAGCCTCTAAAATATTGGCCTCAGTAAACCTTATCTTCCCAGGGTTATTTCAATACTTCCACCTTGACAACTTGAGTAGAGGGCTAAGGGATCTGTTGTCTTCCATTCTGTCCAGCGTTGCCTAAGAGGCCTGTACACTGCTCTCTGCCTAGCGAAGGGTACAGATTGCCTCAGAAGCCAGCTAGTCTGTGAGACCTCTGAGGGGTCATGTGTGGTGAAGAATCCTATTACTATTGCTCCTCTGATTGCTATCTGCCTATTCTATCTAGAGTTGCACACACAGAAAGAATTTTTTTCTTAGAGAAGTATAAAACTTTTAACTTATTAGTTAGCCTATTGGCTAAACTATTACCTAGTCTTAATAAATATATCAAATAGAAAAATATGTAACTCAGTTCCAAATGATGATCATTTACAGAAGAGAGAAAAGTTAGGAAACTATGTAAAAGAAGAGGTCAGGAAGAAAGAAGGGGACACAAACAAATGATAATCAAGGTAAAGATTCCTGTAGTTCCTAAGCAAGCTGTCTGTTTTCATGGGCCTTTTCTAATTTCATTTAGCTGGATAACCAGTGTTCACCTTTCAGTCATCCTTCTAAGCCTAGGCAGCTCGGCCCTCTGGGTAGTAACTGAAAAGGAACAGATGCTCCGAACTTGCAAGCAGGTCCCAGAGCACTTCCCCAGTCGGAAGACAGCAAGCCTTGAATTGGTCTGGTCCTGGCCCAAGGTTTTCTCTTCATGACATAAGGGTATCTTAGTGGCAGCTGCTGGCTGATAATATTCTACTAGAGAGGCTGTCATTTTCTCTCTCCAGAAGCAGCATTTCATTTTTCTTGAGGAGGGTGAATTTCTTCTATTAAGGAGAAACTTGACTAAGGTGACCTACTTCTGTCTTTCCTAAGCAGGAGAGTGAAAAGCAGTTTTACAAGGCTCTTTATTGGGGGTTTCTGTGTTTCTTTCACAGAGATTGAGACTGTGAAATTGGCCCGTTCTGTCTTCAGCAAACTACACGAGATTTGCTGCAGCTGGGTGAAAGACTTCCCTCTCCGCAGGAGACCCCAGCTTTATTATGAGACATCAATCCATGCCATCAAAAACATGCGCAGGAAAATGGAGGACAAACATGTCTGCATTCCCGACTTTAATATGCTCTTCAACCTAGAGGTAAAGGGCACTTTTGGAGAGCCAGTGAGATTTTTAAAAACAAACATCTTCATTGTCCTGCTGGAAAAGGAGAACTACATATTTCTAATAGCATCCTGAATAAGTTACAGAAGAACTGATTGCAAACTGGCACAAATTTGCCTGTATTAGACTACGGAAAAGGAACTATTTTATGTTATTTTGAGTAAGCTCAAATAAAAAACTGGGACCATTATGCTATTTTAATAGGTTCACAAGGTTCAAAATGGCAAATACAAAAATCTCTTATCATCCAGATACTCAGTTCCTCTCCATGAAGGCAAAGAAAGTTACCAGTTTCTTGTGTAAGCTTTTAGAGCTATTCTATAAACATATGAGCAAAAAAGAAGAGTATTAGATTTCAAAAAAGCTATTTTGTAAAGAAAAATATTTCTATAGTATAATTAAGTGCTATTTATTAAGTCCCCACAACCAAAACACAAACATAAAAGAATACATTTAAGGCTGAAACAGTTTTTTTATTTCATGTGCTTTTCTTTTTAAAATCTTGGTACCTGCAATAGGAAAGTGGTTGGAATCATATTCCATGAATCTTTGTGACTGACAAATTGGATTTGTACAAGCCTTGTCAGCTTAATAACCATTTTCTTGATATCTTCCTTTCTTGTTCTATTAAATATATTATGTTCATGCAAACAGAGGTGGGTTTGTTTCCTTTACCTGTCACTTGCCTTTTTTTCACTGAACTCCATAACTTAAAAATTACAATGTAGTAATTTATACAAATCACAATATTTCCTTCATTTAGTGACTGCATTTAACTTTTAGCTGTCAAGGTCTAATAAGTGATGATAGGTTAGTAATTGGTACCTATAAAAATATTTCCTAATATCTTTGTTTCCAATACCATGCCCATGCAAATCTAACTCAAAGACTACATGATAAACCATCCTTGTATTGTTACACTTATTTGAAGGTTATACTCAGATTTGAGGGCTATATTACTGGCTGTTGACTTGGTTTTTATTTTGTCTTCAAATTTAAAAATTAACCCAAAGGCCTAATTCATAAAGGAGTACTTTGGGCAATTTAGCAACAAATATTTAGAGGTTTTATAAATTTTCATACCTTTGATATGATAATCTCATTTTAATTCTTAAGAAAACAGAACTGGGAAAACAGAACTGCACACCTGTCGTGCTAGTACTAGGGAGGCTGAGGCAAAAGGATTGTCACAAATTTGAGGCCAACCTGGGTTACATAGTGAGTTTAAGACCAAGCTGGAATATCCACCAAGACCCTATCTCAAAAAAAAATACAAAAAAATAAGCCGGGCGTGGTGGCGCACGCCTTTAATTCCAGCACTCTGGAGGCTGAGGTAGGAGGAACATTGTGAGTTTGAGGCCAACTTGGGCTACAATGCGAGCACAAGGCTGACCTGAGCTACATAGTGCGACCCTACCTCAAAAAAACTAGGGCCGGGAGTTTAGCTCAGTGGCTTAAGCACCTGTCTGGCAGATATGAGGTTGTGAGTTCAGTCCCTGGTGCAGCAAAAAAACAAAACAAAAAAACCAACAAAACAAAAAGAAAAAGGAAATAGAAATGTAGAAAGTCTTACACAATTTTGTTAATAAAACATCTGAAATGACCTAACTCATTAAAAGAAACAATAACAATATAATCCTAAGATATGTAAGCCCTTAAAAGTAATGCCTCTGAACAATACTTAGTGACATAGGGAAATGCTAATGATAATATAAATGAAAAAAGTAGGACACAAATTTTATGTATACTATGCTCCTAATTTTATTTTAAAAAGTATGGATGTATAGGGTTGCAGTTTTCTCAGTGGTACAGCATTTGCCTAGCAGGCATAAAGTCCTGGGTTTATTCCCAAGACCTAGAAAAACCAAAGCGAAACAAAACAAGAATTGGGCATGGTGGTGCAGGCCTATAATCCCAGCACTCAGGAGGCTGAGGCAGGAGGATTATTTTGAGTTCGAGACCAGCCTGGGCTACAAAGTGAGCTCAAGGCCAGCCTGAACTGTGTAGTGAGACCCTGTCTCAAAAAGACAAAACAAAAAAAACCCAGATACTGTAATTGATGGTTATGTAAGGATGGTATGGGTTACAGGTGATATCTATTTCCTTTCTATTTCTTTTATTTTCATAAATTATACATTATTACAATAGGGAAAGCATCAATCCTTTTTTTGTTTTGTTTTGTTTTTTAGAAAAGAAGTCCTTTAAAAAATCTACTTGGCCCTCTTTTGCTTCTTCTAATACTAAACTTAATTGTTTAAGAATTAATACTGCTTGAGTATAGGTAGAAATTCTACATGTCAGGATCACTCCTAGACAGTTCCATTTAGTAAGTTAATTTTCAATAGCATTATAGGTGGTACTACGTCAACTGCAAAATGAACCTGTTTTGTTGTATTTTGTTTTTGTCTTTTTGAGACAGGGTCTCACTATGCAGTTCAGGCTGGCCTTGGGCTCACTTTGTAGCCTAGGCTGGTCTCAAACTTGCAATGATCCTCCGGCCTCAGCCTCCCAGGTCCTGGGATTATGGGAGTGTGCCACCATGCCCGGCTTTGAACCTGTTTTACTATTACTTCAGACTGCCATGAGATAGCAGCTTGTCTCCCCAAACACAGAGAAACAAGAGAAAATACGATCTTTTCAAGAATCAGTGACAAGGCCTGAACTCCTCTGTGGCTCCTGGAAGCCTAGGCAAAATGAACAGACTTAAAAATGAAAATTACTTACTGTTAATAATTACCTAAAGGGAGCTCGGGACTCTTTGAGACTTGAGTCACAGATCCTGTAAGTAAGACAGACCTGACACTGAAACACCTGACCTGAAGATCAAGAAGTAAACTGTATTTAGTGGCTACAGTATAAACTTATGATTAGGCTTTGTCAAGGCAAAGCAAAAAATTGGAAGACCTTTCTCTGTTACGTGGCCCTTATGAATAAGTGTGAAACTAAATCTTGGTTTAGTCATGGGGCGAAGCATAGTTGAGAGCCACACAAGCCTTTTATGTATCTGGTTCAAGTTCAGTTACCTGGTTTAGAGACTGCTATTTATGGTGAGAATTCAATGTGACCATGAATGATTTATAAAGAAGGTACTACACTTTAGAACTATGTATATTTTTTAAAATCTATTTTAAACAAGCTGAACATAATTGGCCTTGTGCTAGAAGGCAAATTATTTCCTATTGTTCTCTGGCATTCTAAAAAGTCCTTAATTCTACCTCATACCTCCTTTTCCAAGTTGTAACAGCAGTTTTGAAGCAAATGTATGTGGGTGGTTTCCATGGTACAAGACAACAACTTTCAAAGAGAGGGCACTTCAGCCTGAGCTAATTGGGCATGATGTGTTCCAGTGCTCATGTGTAAACACAGATGCCCTAATATTCAGGTGTTTCAGCAATTGGTCAGGCATGTTAGAAAAGGGAAACACAGACTTATTATCTGTGCGACAAATGCAGTAGAGGAGGAGGATGGGCAACAATATCTATGGAAATTGGTTCATTTGAGTCAAACTATAAGCAGCCCCTTAACTGTTCTGTGTTTGTATTGACAGGACCAAGAAGAACAAGCTTACTTTGCAGTGTTTGATGGCCATGGGGGAGTGGATGCTGCCATTTATGCTTCCATTCACTTACACGTTAACTTAGTCCGCCAGGAGATGTTCCCCCATGATCCTGCTGAGGCTCTGTGCCGAGCCTTCCGGGTCACTGATGAGCGCTTTGTGCAGAAGGCAGCTAGGGAGGTAGGCCACTTTCTCTTCCATTCCGGCTGTGAGTGCAGTAGCAGGGTTCACCTGGCTCTATGTGGTTGAAGGGCTCCTTTGAACTTTTTTCTTTCTAGGCAGGTATTATCCAAACTGTATTTTCTTGACCCAGTGTCAGATTCTGTTGTTGATCTTAGCCAAAAAGCTGAGAAGCGATCTGTTGTAGTTCTAAATCTAATTCCCTCTTCAGAACTAGTTGTAGAGGGGTTCAATGATGTACTGTATAGGAACTCACAAGCTGTGATTTTCTAGATTCATTTCTATAGTCATTGCTGGATTCGGAAGGTGAGTTTTATCTTTCTTTTATTCCCTGTTGCCTGTGAGGTTCACAGCAGGATCATGCCTCTAAGTACCCCTGCTGACAGGATCTGGATATGGTGAATATGAAACAAAAACAATGGTTTTAAAAAAGAAACAGAAACTGGGATTACTTCCATACATTTGGTTCTAAATGGGTAGGCAGTGTTTGCTCTGCCTCTTGAGGGAAAATTTCCTTGGGGAAGGTGAATCCTTAGATGATCCTTGATTTTTTCTTAATGGGAAGAAAAGTCAGGGCTCATGTGCTATATTGCTAAGGTTAATCAGACTTAAGTGTTTTTACTCCAAATGAAATTCAGGGGCTCTATAATAAGATCTAAAAGTAAAAAAAGTTTAATTATTATTCTGGGCAACAGCACATAATTAACTATAATACTCTATACTGGATTTTTAACTGAGAGCCAAGAAAAAAAATTTTAATTTTTAAAATTATGGAATTAGACACACAGAAAATAACACTCCTGCAGCATGGCTTAAATTTATTTCTTTAAAATGTAGTTGGACAGATCAGGGTAATCACTTAATCCATTCCTTTGATCTCACAAGCAATAGTAGGGTGTAGAATTAATATTAACAGTTACTCAGAAGTGTTTGATATTGAGAGAAATATTCTGGATCTATACTCCAACCCCAAGTTTGGTTTAATATGTAAATTCTGTAAGTTAACCATTATGGTATTGAAGTGGGGCTAGAAAATGAAATACAATTCTTGACTTGAGTTCCCAATCTCATGAGCATCAATATTCTGCTTGGTCTTTCTTGAAGCTGCTGGTTCTGAAGTTTCAACTTGAAGAAAGGACAGACCCCCCGATAGGTGATCTGTAATCACCACTGTGAAACAAAGAGAATCATTTTGTTTTTTTCATTCTCTAGTTTATTCCTATTCCTCTGTCTCCTCAGAATTATGACTTTCCCCATTTACCTCATTTGTTTTGTCAGGGTCCTAGTGTCTCTCAGTTCTGCCAACAGTTTCCTTGAATAACTCAGATTTGTCTCAGCAGTCACTTTGCTCCTTCTTGTGCTTCCATGTGCTGCTAACTGCTGGGGAAAAGAAGCTATTCCTGTTGTGAAGCAGCCCTGCCTCCTGTTCTCTCCGGGGCATATGCACTGCAGTGTCTTTATTGTGTGTTCCAGAGGGCTGAGTTTTTAAACATTCTGTGTGGGAAGATATTTTATTGGTGGGTGAGGATTTATAACAAACCTTCCCTACATAGGGAATGAGAAGTTCTTTTTCTTATTGGATACAAGAGGCCCTTTACCACCCCTGACGCATCGGTTCTAATTTAGGGTAGGTCCTTAGTAACAGAAAGTCATGCTCATTTGGTGGTGACTCATGTCAAATAGAGATGTCATTTCAGCATAGTGGGATCAAGAGCTTGAAGTATGGTGGTAGCTATTGCAGTGAAATTCCAGGCGTTAGTTCTTTATGCAATGTTCCAAAAGCAAAGATTTCTAAAAATATTGTAGGGAAGGTATTATTTTTAAAGGTATAAGCATCTTAGTACTTCAGGGAATGCATGCTATCTCTTGGCCTCTTACCTTGGGAGCATTTGTTATATACCAGGCAAATGCTTTGTAGATTATTTTGTATGTCTAGGACATCTCACTGAACATACAGCAGGTCAGTAATGAAACAGAGACTAGAATGTGGAAATCTTTAAGGATTGATTTAGTAGATTTAGCAATGAACTGAAAGCCAAAAGAATTTTAGTTCTATTTTGTATAATCAGTTACTTGCCCTCAGACAAGTCATGTAACCTGCCAGTTTTAAAATTCTGTATGTAAAATGGAATTAATAATCATTCCTTTCTTGCATCTCACAGATCAGATGGATTTATATACATACATATAAGACTACACTGAGAAACACAGAATTGCTATTTGTTAAATTGTATTAATACAAAGTGTGATAAAAATGCAATGAGTAAATATTTAATTTTTAAAAAATTATACCAGTAGATTGGGCATGGTGGTGCATGCCTGTAATCCCAGCACCTGGGAGGCTGAGGCATGAGAATCGCTGTGAGTTCAAGGCCAGCCTGGACTACATAGTGAGACCCTGTCTCAAAAACAAACAAACAAATACAGGACACATTGCCATTAACGCCCCTCAAATGCTACCTCCCAGTCCCTGGCTTGAAACACACTCATCCTATCATTCTTGCCATTTCCTAAAGCAGTTCTGGAAGTCCTCTTTCATGTGGGTCTTTAGTTGTGTTGCTGTGGCTGCCTCAGTGTCCTAAGACTTGGTGTAAAATGTTTACTTTTCATGATCATTTTGACTTTGGGAAGTCACATGGTGCCATATCTGGTGAATAAGCTGGGTGAGGACACACAGTAATGTTTTTATAAGCCCGCCTTTCTGTTGAATAGCACTTGGCAGCAGCCTTCACCATAAAGATACTCACAAAAGAGGACTTCCAGAACTGCTTCAGAATGTGAAGGAATGATGGGATATGTTTCTGAAGCATAGGAGAGTATTTTGGAAGGAATTAATGGCAATATAACTTTTACTGTAATAAACTTCTAAAAATGCAATCATTTACTATCTATTTTGATCATACGTATAGTCTGCCTCCCACATGAAAAACTTTTATCAATTGCTTCTCAGTGAGATTTTGGGGTCTAGTTATTTTTATTAATTCTAGTATTACTTAAACTATTTTCAGAGCTTAAGATGTGGGACCACAGGAGTGGTGACTTTTATCAGAGGCAATATGCTACACGTGGCCTGGGTGGGTGATTCCCAGGTTATGCTCGTGAGAAAGGGCCAAGCTGTTGAACTAATGAAACCACATAAACCAGACAGAGAGGTAAGTATCGTTTCTTCTATTAAAACATGTGTCAGTAAAGTTTTCTAGTTGATTCCTTAGAATTCATTCAATTATTGCCATTAATCTCACCAACTATGCACACCTTCCAAAGGAAGAATACAGAGAACCTTTTCAGGAAGCTGATGAGTATTTTTATCTGTTGTTAATTGTCAAAGTAGATGAATAAATCTTGAATCCAGTTATTTGCTTCTTCTATTTGCATCACTGTTTAGGATGAAAAGCAGCGAATTGAGGCCCTTGGAGGTTGTGTAGTCTGGTTTGGTGCCTGGAGGGTCAATGGAAGTCTGTCAGTCTCCAGAGCTATAGGTAGGAAAAACAAATTAATTTTGTTTCTCCAAACTGTACTGTTCTAGTGCATTGTCTCACATTAACTTTGAAACATAGGAACCTGAGGTATGATTTATAGTATCAGAATGCTTATTATATGTTTCAAATAACAATTGGATAATGCCTGTTTTTAATTACTTAATGATACCTATTTATATGCTTAAATTCCATTATAAAAAGGGAGCCATAGCAAGAAATGCCAAATTTACTAGTTCATAAGTATTTTTTTAAATAGAAGCTTTTGTTAGTATACAAATCTCTTTAAATCATAACTACCCTCATTTCATTATTTTTGGCCATACTTGACTTGAATCAGTATTTTCCAGGGAATGGATTGGTTCTTCTTATATTTTATCCATATTTATTTTTTAAAATATTTTTACATCATTTAAGTGAATTTCAAAATGATGTAAATAATGGAATTCATAGGGATCATTGTACTTTTTAATATGGAAACATTTTTCAGAGGTAGAGTACAATAATTTGTCAGATAACCCTGGCTTTTGAAGAACCTGCCTCCTTAGGACTTAAATTTTTCAAAAGAAAGTGAAAGTCAGTGTAATTGTCTAACACACAGAGATTAAATAGCTGATTAGAAAAAATGCAAGGATATAGTTTTAAAGAATTGAGCTGTTTGTTTTTGTCTTGCTTTGGGCCCTGGGTCTTTATTTTAGGCTTTATCATTTGCCTTCACTTCCTGGTTTTTAAACGAATAAATCAATGTCTATCTTCATAGGTGATATGAACTGTAATTCTTTATCTTTGCCTTCCTGAAGAAATAGAATAATTGAATCTAAGGTTAGCATGGATAATTCACATCTAATTTCCAAATTTAGTTTATTATTATCAAAAAATTCCAGAACAGTAAGAAAATCTGAAAAGAGTGATTTTTCTTTCCCCACTGATCTGAGTTGCTCCCACTCTTTGGGGAGGTGCTGGCAAGCTGTGAAGTGGCCCAAATACGAGCAGTAGAAAGCTCAAAGAGAAATAGCTAAGAGATTCTACACATACCTCCTAACGAACTGATAGCTTTACCTTACACTGAGGGAGTTAATAGGAACTCTGGAATAAGGCCAAAGAGGGAGAAATTTCTCATTTCTAAAATATATTCCTATATAGAATTATCTGTGACAACTCTAACTGCAGATCTCTTTTTCTTGATCTCACCTACCTTTGTGAGAAGATTGAGGGTTATCTTTAATGTTTGTTTTAGAACAGAAATTTACTAGAGGATACATCTTTACTTGATTCTAAAAATGGAACACAAGGTGAAGCTAAAACATAAGAATGTCCTTGAAAAAGTCACAGTCTAAAATAGAATAAGGTTAGCTATGTCATACAGGAAATGGCTTTTGAGGAAAGGAAATCCCAGGTACATAAAGGAATATAAATGCAAGGGAGTTGGAAAGGGGTGTGGCGTATTAGGAATAGTGACAGACAGAAGGCTAGAGTGAGGGCAAATGCCAAGAGATGTAGTGTTTGTATCAGACTGTGAAGGGCTTCACATTCGGGGCAAAGTAGGCTGGACATTACCAGGTAAGTAAGCACAAGAGCCACATGGTCAGGTTGTATTTAGATATTTGTAAGTACAACACAGAAGGTAGGCTAGACTACAAAGCACCCAGTTAGTTGGGAGTTCATTCAGCAGTCTGTGGATATATTTGTTACAGTCATATGGATGGCTAAAAAGATCCGGAAGAGGGCCTAACTGATGAGACAGAACAGTTGTGGGGAAGGGGAAAACTAACTTCCAGATTTCTGATTTGTCACTGGAAAGATAAAGCATTTGTAATAGAGCAGCAGTAGTTTGGGAGTGAAAAAGACAGATAATGAGTTGTTGGGATATATATATATATATATATTTTGTTTGTTTGTTTTTTGGTACTAGGAATCGAACTCAGGACCTTATGCTTGCCAGGCAGGTGCTTGTGCCACTGAGCTATATCCCCAGCCCTGTTGGGACATATTTTATATTCTGGGTACCTATGGGATGACATGGAAGAGAATATGTAGTTGGAAATACAGATCTAGAGCTTAGCTGAGAGTTCTAGGTTGGAGAGAGGTTTGAGAGCTCATTCTGTTTTGGCAATGATGCTAGCTAACTGGTGAAGTAAAAATAGGCATGGGTTACTTTGCCCAGGGAAGGTGTGTTTTGTGAAAATGCCACAGGCTCATTATTTTAGGGAGAATAATACCGTGGATGCACTCTGGATTTGTATTTGACAAGCTGCGGGCCTTTGAAAATCTACTTCACATCTCAGTGTCTAGTTCCTCCTTTGTGAAGTAGGAATAACATTATCTAGTTCATAGAGTCTTTATATTAAATGATGAAGCACATGGATCATACTTAAAGCCATATCTGGCACATTCTTGACATACAATGAGTGTTGGTTTTATTAAGTGAAGGAGTCAGCAAAGAAAATCAAGAAGCAATCAGAGGCTGAGAAGTGGTAGGATATGATGCATATTAGGCAAAGAGGCTTTGTAGGAGCAAACAACCAACAGTGTTGAGTGCTACAGCAGTCAAGTGAAAAGTAAGTTTGAAAGCGACATGGAATTTAAAAATTAGGAAGTAAGCCAGGCGCCTTTAATTCCAGCACTCAGGAGGCTGAGGTAGGAGGAGCGTTGTGAGTTCGAGGCCCGCTTGGGCTACAGTGCGAGCACAAAGCCAACCTGAGCTACATAGTGTAACCCTGCCTCAAAAAACTAGGGCCGGGAGTTGGGCTCAGTGGCTTAAGCGCCAGTCTGGCAGGCGTGAGGTTGTGAGTTCAATCCCTGGTGCCAAAAAAAAAAAAAAAAAAAAAAAAAAAAAAAAAAAAAAAAAAGGAAATAATTGATGGTACTTGAAAGAAATATTTTAGATTGGGAGGTGTGAAAAACTAATTGGGTTATAGAAAACTCTGATTTGGTAAAATGGCAGTGGATTTGGTGACTCTCCACACACATACAAAAAACTGTTTTTAACTTGAGGGCAGTGTAGGAATTGAGGACATTCAATGAATGATAAAGCTTTGAAGGTGAAAAGCTTTTCAATTATTTCTCTGCATAAGCCCTTCAAATTCATGATCCAAAGTTGACAGAAACATGATGTGTTTCCTAGCATATGGAGAGAGGAGGCTGAAGACACAAGGATGTTGCCATTTCTACCATGAAATGGATATTCATGCCCTCCTACCAAATTTGGGGGCGAAATGTCATGAATTTGACACCAACAGTAGAGCAGGTGAAAAGCCAGAATTTTGGCAGCATTTTCTCTGTGCAAATCTTTGTATGTTCTGTTCCAAGCTAACAGTTGCAGTAGTCTTTTAATTGTTGCACTAAAACAAGACTTTTGGGAACAGTATGACTCAGATCACATTTATTTTTAGAAGTGGAATTAAATAAATACTGATAATTCAGTCAGGTAGAGTAGGGAAAATTAAGTGGATTGGTGGAGAATACAATCCCATTATTGGAAGTTTTAATTAGTTCTAACAGGGTATTGGGAGGCATTATAGTAAAGAAGTGAAGTTCATGAAATCAAGCCCATGCTTAAGGAAAATGATTTTGACTATTATAGGAAATAGTGCATGAATGGAAGACAGTCTAGCTGAGTAAGAGGAGGGAGTTATACATTTGAGAATAGAAGTTGAGCTGAGGACTTCAAGTGTCAAAACACTAGTATCTCACCTTACAGATACACTAACCTATGTAATTCTATTAAGGAATTGTCATGTTTTGTTTTGTTTTTGAGATAGGGTCTTACTATGCAGTTCTGGGTGGCCTTGAAGTCACTAGCCTAGGCCAGTTTTGAACTGCAGTGATCCTCCTGCCTCAGCTTCCTAAGTACTAGGATTACAGGTGTGAACTACCACACCTGGCTAATATCTTTTTGTTTTAGTTTGGTTTTTGTTTTGGTTTTTTCTGGTAGACAGTCACACAACCTGCTGAATAGGTAGTGTATGTTGCCCACATTGGTTCTAGGAGAGTGATCTATAGTGGTCCTGTTGAACCTTCCAGGCCTCTCTAGGGATTAAACAGGTGTGAAATGTTGGAAAGAAATCTTTCTTGGGCAAAAGAGAACCTAGAACAGATAACAGAAACAATGACTATCTAGCCATGTAACTTAGTTTATCTTCATTTATTTTGTCCTAGTCAAAAAGTTCCTTTTAGTGCAATGGAAAGGACAGTCATTAGTGACAGTTGTGTAGGTAACAGGCTAGGATTTAGAGCCAGGCAGTCTGACAGCAGTGCTGGTATCCTTAACCACTACCAGCTAGGTTCTTTCCAGGTACTCAAAGGAAAACAATGAAAGCAAACAATGAATATATCCTGTAGTGTTCTGGATCTGAATGTTCCAAAGGCACTGCAGGGGATCAATTATCTCAGTAGCTGGTGACAGAAACCTAGCTCACTGTGGGCCCAGGGTCTCCAGTTTTTATTATATACCACTCCCTAACAGTGGCCTCTGTCTTTGCTTATGTTCCCCCAAGTGAAGGACCTCTCTCTAGTGACACCTTACACTCAAATGTTGGCTCAAATGTGATCAAACATGATTCTCTGAGTAAACTAAGCAAGAAGAGAAAGGACCACGAGGTCCTTAGGGGTTCTCATAGTTGTTACTGAGTGGATGAATAGTAAGGACACAAGAGGGCATTAATCAGACATAGGAAGAAATCAAGAACATGGCAATAGTTTCTAAAGACAAGAGAAAGATGGTCATTTTTTTGTTTGTTTGTTTCTAAAAGTTAAAATAAATAAGCATTAAAAAGAAAACCAAGCAGATTAGGGCCTAAAAGACCTGCATTCTAGTTCCCTACAGGAAGCCTTGGATAAGCCACAAGTTTTCTTGGCTTGAGGGGGTTGCAATTGATACTTTAAATTCCTTGGTAACGTAAACCTTCCTCTGCGCTTGCAATATGAACTACTTACTGATTTCTACATAAGGATAAAACAAAAATTGTTTAATGAAGAAAACAATCAACTTTTAGTTTTTTTTAAGTGAATTTGTACTCAAGTTGCAATTAAATAAAAAAATCTAACCAGCATGTAGGACCAAATTTTTTAGTACAGCAACAAATTTAGATCTACCCTACTTGTTGTCATACTCAGCAAAGCCTGAATGATAGAGGCACAAGCTTCACAGTACACGCTAGACAAAAATTTTAGCCCAATGGCTGGTAATTATTCAACTGGAATTAAGACATAAGCAACAGCTACTTAACAGAAAATGTAAAAATGTTTTACCTGAAATTATAAATTATGTCTATTAAATTATGATCAGAGTCATGACATTGGCTATAAACTTGTTTTCTTTTATGCTACTGGATATTGAACCCAGGGGCCTTTGTGCTGAGCTATATCCCCAAACTTAAAAAAAAAAAAGATTTTTTTTTAAAATTAGGATCTCACTAAATTGCTTGATTTCCCCAGGCTGGGCTTGAACTTACAGTCTTCCTGCCTCAGCTTCCCAGACTGTTGGAGATTATAGGTTTGTGCCACCATGTCTGGCTTGGCCATAAACATTCTCAGCATTCAAGTAAACCAAAGCCTACCTTCTAATCTCTCTGCTTTCAAATTCCCACAGGAGATGCTGAACATAAGCCATATATCTGTGGAGATGCAGACTCTGCCTCTACTGTCTTGGATGGGACCGAAGACTACCTCATTCTGGCCTGTGATGGCTTCTATGATACCGTGAACCCTGATGAAGCAGTGAAAGTTGTGTCTGATCACTTGAAAGAAAACAATGGAGACAGCAGTATGGTTGCCCACAAATTAGTGGCATCAGCTCGTGATGCTGGGTCAAGTGATAACATCACTGTTATTGTGGTATTCCTGAGGGACATGAATAAAGCTGTAAATGTTAGTGAGGAATCAGATTGGACAGAGAACGCTTTTCAAGGAGGGCAAGAAGATGGTGGGGATGATAAGGAGAATCATGGAGAATGCAAACGCCCTTGGCCTCAGCACCAGTGCTCAGCACCAGCCGATCTAGGCTATGATGGGCGTGTGGATTCATTCACTGATAGAACCAGCCTCAGCCCAGGGTCCCAAATCAACGTGCTGGAAGACCCAGGCTACCTAGATCTCACACAATTAGAAGCAAGTAAACCTCACAGTGCCCAGTTTTTGCCACCAGATGAAATGTTTGGTCCTGGTGCACCAAAGAAAGCCAATCTTAATAATGAGCTAATGATGGAGGAAAAATCAGTTCAATCATCATTGCCTGAATGGAGTGGTGCTGGAGAGTTTTCCACTTCTTTTAATTTGGGTTCCACAGGGCAGCAGATATACAGAATAGAGAGTTTGTCTCCTGTCTGTTCTGGGTTGGAAAATGAACAGTCCAAATCCCTGGGGAAAAGAATTTCTAGATTATATCATCCATGCCATTACTACTCCAAGAGGCGGCAAAAGTTTTATTCATTTTTCTCTGCTCAAGAGCCTTCCCACAAAATAGGCATTAACCTAACCTCACTTATTCGAAGTGATAAGAAAAATAGGATGGTAAGAAGTTCTGTCCCATGGAGGGAAAATGGCTGGAAAGGGTACAATGAAAACACAATAAAGAAAGCCAGAAAGAGTAATGATATTCCATGCCCAGATGTTTTCAGAAGTTGTAAAATATAATACTTTTTCATTAAACTAGGCTAGCTAGCTCTCCCTCAATTAAAAACACCACTATCAGAGTAGAAATATTTCTAAAACACATGTGCTTCATTATGAATCCACGGATGGCTCAATTCTTAAATGTAAATAGATCTCTAGGAAACTCAAAATAGTGTTTCAAATTTTAAAAAAAGTATTGGCGCTTTCACTAGCAAAATTATACAACTGGTCCCTGTGATGTGTCTCTAAACCTGCCCCCCAACCCTGCCCTGCCACCCCTTCACGTCACTAGTGGAAGCTTGAAGTTGTTTCTTGAAGTTGTCAGGATGTATAGTGTTGAAATCTGGTCTGATGTGCCTCATATATCTATGGAAAAGTCAATGCAGAATTTAGTTGGGAAACATCTTTCAAGATCTTGGGGTCTATGAAAGATCCTTCTCACCCCTTTTGGGTAGGTAAAAGACTAAAAGCCATATGGGTTTTAAATGGTAATGATGAAAATAGAAAGCTAATGTAGAGCTGTTATTTTTTCAGACTTGTGAGGCAGGATTTAGTCAAAATTTACTGATTTTTTTTGCTGTAACATAAGACTATGAACATTTTTTGAATTAAAAATATTTCCTAGGGCTGTAGTTATTTGGGAGTTTCATACCTGTCATGGTGCTTTTGGTGGAATTTTTTTTTATTTGTCATTTTAGAGAACCACTGTTTTAATCTATAATGCTAATGTGTTTTTCACTGTACCTTCATCTCAGGAATAAAACTGTTTAACAGAGATGATATCAGGTACAAATATACAAGAATCAAAATGCCATTTATAAAAGAAAGTTACACAGCATTTGTATATTTTCTACTTTTTTTTTAAGTTCACAGACAGAATGGGCATATACAACCATAACATAAAAAGTGGTTTTGAAGATTTTAAAATGCTAGTTTCAACTTCTCTAAAACTGTTTTCCCCAAGGGATGAAGTAACTGGTATGAAAGAGACTGAAAATACTGCCTAAAGTGAACCAAAAGACCAAGTGCAAAGGAGAATGCAGATTACCAAGAGCCAGGTCTGTTCAGATGTAACTGGAAGACAAGCCAGTCCTGTTACAGGCAAATTCAGACTGTAGAAACTGGATGTGTACTTTTCATTTCAATATTTGTATTTCATAGTTTAAAATCTGGTTTTTGCTATTTCTGCCATTTCAAGCCAAAAGCATATCTTCAACTAAAAACAGCAAATAAACTAGCATTCAGCAAAGCAGCCTTGATTCTGAGAATCACGAATGTCTCCATGTCACCCTTCCCTAGCCAGTGGTGGCCCAGCCATGCCAATGCACAGGAGTGGCCCTGTTGCACTGATCGCTCACAGTCAGATGCACTCAGTGCTCTTGCTGACAAATGTCCACTGCCTAGTCATGTTTTTAACATGACAGTAAAATTACCTTCAGTTCCCTGGACAGAGCAGGGTTACAATTCCTCAGTTTTTAAGATAGAGATGACTGCAGCATATTACAGGTGCCAGTATAGCTGTATCAAGTAATTTTTAAATAAAGCTTTTAGCAACAATCTGATTGTTAATCTACAGATTTTATTTTTTAAAATTTGGATGTAAGTAGAGATTTTCAGTGTTTTTCTCTTGACTTTGAAGTCATTCATTTTTTCCTCAAGTCTTGTGACAGAGCTGAAAGAGTAAACATGGCTCCAACTATAGGATTAGACTTTTTTCATCATTATGATTCTTTGCCCTACACATGGGCCTCACTCATATCTGTCATTTTCTGAAGCCTAGATCTTGTTGATGCAGTGTCACTTTCAAATCAAGTTATCTAAGGAAACAAGAAAACAAAGGCAGCAGAATATTGGTACACATTGTAGTCCAAAATGCTTAGCTAAGTAAAAAACTTTAAATTTTCTGTAATTGTCTTGCTGGTAATGCTTTTGACCAGAATAAAGATGAAAGGAAAGAAGATGCAAATGGTAAGCTTTTTCAGTAGGGGGAAAATGGCTGGATGAAACTGGGACAAACACAGACCCATTTCTAAGGATATGGGATGTGTAGGTCTGACTATATAGCAGTGTTAACTCCATGTCTCATTTTCTCTAGAAAATAAAGTAGTTCTCTCAATATTGTAAAAAACATAGCAACTATTCATTTGTTCACAACATGCATATTTATAGGGTAGTTAGGTACCATTGTAAGGTAAGTCCTTTAAAATTCTAGGATAAATATTAAGGTAGTGGTTATTGGTCTGATATATGCTGCTCTTGGTTCTATAAACTAGATAAAAAGCAGTGCTTTGTGAAATGCAGTGTTATATCTTAATGCCACTGGTGATAGAAAGTAGTTCCCTTCCGTTCAAATCCTGTGCCCTTAATTTGCTGCTTGCTAACGTAAGCAATAAGTAACCCTTTAACTAATGGTATCTATACATTATTGTAACTTGTATTTAATGATGGTGTATCTGGTGATTGTAAAAATAGACAGATATAAAAGTATATATTATATATTAACTGTTAATGCTGAGGTATAGTCTGTGAATTATGTGTTTCGTACTTTTACTCATTGTGTAATTTAGTGGTGGTGAAAGTTCTACACTCAATCCTTGAAGAGTGGCAGTATCCCTTTTTCAATTTAACATGATCTGCATCAATTTGTTTGCCTGCTAACCAAGTTTTGTTAGAATAGGAAATAGTAAAATATAAACAAGAAAGTGTAGTATTGGTTAGGGAAACAGACTTCAAGTCACCAAATGAAGTTATTACAAACTCCTTGTATATTCACTGTGAGTTTCAAAGGGAGTCAGTCCCTAACTTAAAGGTTTCCTTTTTTCACTTTCTAAATGTGTACTTTTGAGGGCCATCTGAGGTTAGGCAACATTACAGCATCAAATACTGGGGCTATTAATCCCATCAGGTCTGTACTACAGAGGTCAGGTAGAAACACATATGTATATACCTTTACCTAGAAGTGCCATCCATTGTCCTTGAAGAATACAATTAAAGTTCCTGTTGCATTTAACTAGGAGACTCCCTGAAGGTAACATCTTTCCCAAGGACAATGTCAACAATGTCAGTGTCAACAATGAGTCAACTCTGACCATATTTATAGTGGTATAGTATCAACGCTGCATTTTCAGGACAATCACACTCCATTGCTGGAACACTGTGCCAGTAAGAAGTGCAATATCAGTGGGCAGATGAAAATGACGCATGAGGAGTTCTGTGTTTACAGGTAAAACTGCTGTGGTTCAAGTACTTCCTTCTGTATCAAAGACTTGGTGAGGTGGTGAGAAAATGATCCAAATTTTTAAAACAATTTGTTCATTCAATGAGCATTCTCACCTAAGCAAGGCCACAAAAGAGGAAACTATAAGTTTTGTTCACACCTTAATTTCAGATGATTTTTGATCATAAATTAGCAAAAAAAAAAATTTTTTTTTCACCTTTGATAAACCATGTGCTGTTAAGAGATAAGTACTCACTCTTCTGTTCTGACCTGTGAAAAGATTAAACGTTTTTTCAAAACAAAATGATGGCCAGTATTATAAGTATCTTTCAAAAGGCATATTAAAGAATTGCTACTTCCTCCCGCAGCATTTTATCTATTTCAAAGACAATTTATGGTACTAATTAGAAATTCTCAAATAGGATAGGAAACTCCAGACTGACACAGCAGTTGCTTATGAAAAGGAAATGCTTGGACTTTGATGTATTAGATAATCCGGATACATCACTGTAAACTTTCCAGGTGCTCTTTAGTGAGACAGGCTTTCTCTTGTTCATGACATTTCTCTGCAATGAATTCTCTATGGAGTGAAGAGAGTGAAGTGAACATTTCTTACTTACCAAGTAAATGTATCAATTTATAAACCCACTCTACAGATCACCTTTGAGTTCAGTTGTAATCATATTTTATTCATTAAGCTGTTCATTCAAGTAAGGAGTATGTTGAAATTTTGCCAATATCTTAATAAAACCCAGCAATTTAAAACCAATAGTCATTTGTCTTTTTCTTTAAGAGAACACTGTTATTTATTGCTTAAAATTAGGCAGATTCTCTCAGAAACGGAAAGAAAATTCCAGGATGATAGTTTTCCTTAGTTTTACCTAGGAACTTTGTGTGTGGGGTGCGGAGGGACATAGAGGGTTGTACATGCAAGGCAAGTGCTCTGCCACTGAGCTATATCCCCAACCACCTTCTAAAATTTTGAGCCAAGGCCTCACCAAATTGCCCAGGTTATCCCTGAAGTTGGGATGATACTGCCTCAGCCTCTCGAGTGGCTGCAATTATCGTCACAAAGAATCACACCTGACAAGTAGGAACATTTAATGAAGAAAATGTGCTAAGTGCTTTTATAACAATTATTTTCCCTTAGAAGAAGAAATGTTTCATTTTACACATGTTCTCCCCACTGGCTTAACTAGGGGAATATGAATGAGAGAGGGGTTAGTATCTAGCGTAGAAAAGAAATAGGACTTACCTCACACCTCCCAAGGACTTAATTCTTACAACTCTGAACCCAACCACTCAAGTTTTTTCCTTTCAGTCACTTTTCCCTATTTAGTTTGAAAATGAAAGAGATGAATTGTGGTTGGAAGTCTTTGGAGGATTGGTCTTGAGGGAGTAATAGGAGACAGAAAAGTGGTTGTAAGAAGTAAGACAATTAAGCAAGATGCCTGCATCCAAAGGAATGGGAGGTAAACTAGTTAAATACACTGCATTATTATCCATTCTCACCATTAAGACCCTTTAGCTTCACTCTCAAATGATTTTAAATTTCAAATTCCCTAAATTCAGTTTTTAGCATGACTTTATGCATACAAAACCTTTAGATAAATGTTTACCTTTGAAAACAATCCTTAAAATTTAGTACTTAGTTCAAAATTTAGTATTTACTTTCAGAAGCAGTAGCATACAAGATGATTTAAGTGAACCATTAGGTATAATAAAATCATTTGAACTTAGTAGAAATTTACTGATATCAAATTATTGGAAATCACTATCTTGGGCTAAGAGGTACAGCTTAGTGGTACAACACTTGCCTAGCATGCATGAGGTCCTGAGTCTGAACTCTGGCCAAAAAAATAAAGCCCAGATGGATGGATAAGGTGTTATTTATTGAAACAGTGTCTCACTATGAGGTCCTCACTGGCCTTGAACTCCAAACACCCCTGCTTCGGCTTCCCAAATGCTGACTTTATGGATATGAATCACCATACCTTGGCTTCATTTTCCTTTTTGATTACAAGTTTGTCACCTGTGGGTTTTTTGTTTTTGTTTTTGGTTTTTTTGCAGCTGGGCATCGAGTCCAGGGCTTTCAGCACGTTCAGCACAGGCTGTACCAGTAAGTCACCACCAGTTACCTTAACAGCAATCAGTAAAGAACACTTCTGTTGTGCTTTAGGAAATCTATTTTTAGTTGGCTTTGGAAGAGCCTTTCTTATTTCAAACAAGTTGGGTTCAGACCCCAAACTGTTCAACAACAAAGTGCTGTTCCACGGAGCACTGGGTTTAGCATACCTCTTATGCTGAGGTGTAGGATGCTACCCCAGTAATGGGACCTCCAAATAAGATGTGCCCTGCCTTCATGCTGCAAGCAGGGCCCTTTGCACAGAGGCTCTGACTTTCTGATACTGCTTTTGGACCAGGGAAACAAACATGAAAATCTGTCAGAAATGACAAACATTTGGAGAAATCATTTTTCTTTTTTTTTTTCTTTTGGCGGCACCGCGGATCAAACTCACAACCTCGCGCCTGCCAGACAGGCGCTTAAGCCAGTGAGTCAAACTCCCGGCCCTAGTTTTTTGAGGCAGGGTCGCACTATGTAGCCCAGACCGGCCTTGCGCCCGCGCTGTAGCTCAAGCCGGCCTTGAACTCACAACGCTCCTCCTACCTCAGCCTCCCAAGTGCTGGGATTAAAGGTGTGCGCCACCACGCCCGGCTCGAGAAATCATTTTTCAAACAACCAGAGTTTGACCAAAGATGAAAAAGCCCTTGCTGGTCCTCATACTGTAATGTGAGGGCTAGAGGACATGGGCAGGCAGTTAAGCCAAGCACAGTCACTAGGGCCTCACCAGGTCACATGGAACTGATGGAGAGAGGTAAACTTTGCATACACACAGCCCTCCGGGTGGTGCAGGTCAGAGGGTGGTGCAGGTCAGGGACACTACTGTGTTGCAGGACCTGGCTGAAGACTGGCTAGGAAGAGCTCTGCTGAACAGGAATGGAAGAAGATAGATTTAGAAACAGAGCAGCTCCCTCGATTTATGTCCCAACCTATAGAGTGGCTGATGTTACCATTTGCCACTAGCCCCACTGGGCAGAGTTTTACAACTTATATAAATCTAGACTATGAAGCATATATTTATTGGTTGATGTGAGAAGTAGAGATAGAATGAGAAGTTTAAAAATATGGCTATGTAAAGAATAAAATTAATATGCAAAGATGAAAACACCTTTTAGGAGTTTTCTGTTTTCTAAACTTTTTATACTTAACCTTATAATTTAAAAGTGAAAGATAAAATCTTAAAATAGTTTATTTTTTTAATTATGCCTTTAAAATTAGTCTCTAATTCAATAGTGTATTCTTTGCATATTAACCACTCACCAGTTCAATTTACAGTATGACCAAAATTGCATATTTTTGCATTAATCTTTATATTATAGAAAATATAAAATGACAATTTTATCAAGTTTATCCAACACAAGAGTCAACTGGTTGAAATGACACCTGCTCAAGTGACACTCGGGATAAACTTAAGTGACTTTAAAAAAAAAACAGTATTCTGCTCTGTGAGATGCAGAGCTAAAAGAAACACTGCCACTACTCTTAAAATGAAAATGAGCTTGATTAAATACAAATTATGACTTTAAAAAAAAAGAAAAAAACAATTGGAAAGCCAAGGGTGAAGAGTGGCTAACTGAAGTTGAGCATGTGAGTTTTCTATAGGGGAGAGGGAACACTAGCACTTTTAGCTAAAGTGACATTAGTGAAGGGACAATATGGGCTGGAAGTACAACATGGGGTAGGGGGACACTACAGAGACTGCTGGAGTTTGCACCCTCTTGCAGGCTTTTTCTATACAATTGCTACCAGGGGCTCACAGAAAAGACTGGAAAGAGCTCTGAGAAATGTCAGGTATGGGGCAGATGTGGGAGAGGTACCCAGCATCCTTCAAGAAAGGTGCAGAAACTCACCAAAACCGTCCTCCAACCTGGTCTGTGGAAGAGAAGGCAGTCCGCTGGGGAGCAGGGATGGGGTGGAAGGCCAGAAACACTGTTCCCCTCAAGGTACCAGTGTCACTGCAGCCAAGGAAGCCAACAGGGAAGAAGAATCCTACCCCCGGGGAAGGGGCAGGAACGTCACTGTGCCTGCAACTAGCTGGGAAAGGCCAAGTAAAGTAAGACACCACCTGTCCCCAGAATCTAGAACTATGAACACCAGCCCCAGCCATGTTTCAAACAGCAGCAGAATGTTTTTGGGAGAAGAGCAAGAGAGCAACAAAAGAAGAGAGGGGCGAAGTTTAGCTCAGAGGTAAAGGGTTTTGCCTAACATGACTGTAGGGTGGGAGGGATCCTGTCCAAGTCACAGGACAACGAAAAGCTCAGCACAAGCACTGCTCTGTCAAATTAACCACTATCAGCAATACAACAATGTACTGCTGTAGAAACCTGAAATCACTGAAGTTATTCATAGCTATAGCAAGTCTTAAAACAAGCACAATTCTTTACTAGATTAATACAATCTGTGCAATGAAGGTCTAAGCAGAAAAAAATGCATGCTTATTTTTGGGCATTAAGTATCTATTCACCAAAGTGTCTACTGTTCTACGTTAGTTTTATTACTTTTAGCAAAATATACAGAGGCATATGAAAAGGTAAAACAAAAATAACACACACACTCTGAAGAGATGAGGCAATCACCAACACCAGACAGATCACAGGCATGCACTACCATGGCTGGCTAAGATTCTCCAACTGAGACTGTGCGTGTGCATGTGCACATGTGTGCATGCGTCAGTGCTAGGGATGGAACATAGGGCCTAAGACACGCTAAGCAAGTGCTCTCCCACTGAGCTACATTCCTGGCCTGAGACAGAACTTTTTTTTTGGGGGGGGTACCAGGGATCAAACACGACCTCGCGCTTGCCAGGCAGGCACTTATGCCGCTGAGCTAAATCCCCGGCCCTGAGACAATTTTAAATAAATATGATTAATATGTTAAGGAAAAATGATAGATAATGTATAAGATCATATAGGTGATGTCAGTAAAGAAACAGAAAGTGTAATAGAAAGGTTAGAAAAGAAAAATACCATAACAGAGATGATTAATGTCTTTGACAGGCTAATCAGTCTTGCAGGGGGAGAACTAATAAACCTCAAAGTCAACAAAAATGGCCCTAATTAGGTTTGGTGGCAAATGTCTGTAATCCCAGCACTGTAAAACACAAACACACACACAAAACTTCCCTTGCACCCCCAAAACCTTAACTAAAACACAACAGTAAAAAAAAAAAAAAAAAAAAAAAAAAAAAAAAAAAAAAAAAAAAAAAAAAAAGACAAAAATAAAGCTCAGAAAGAGCACACATATAAAAGCTGTGAGAGTATCAGTGTAATGTATGCCTAACTAGAACCCTAGAAGGAAAAGAGAAAGGTAATGGGTAGAAGAAATAATGGCTCAGACTTTTCCCAAACTAATGATACATGCAAAACCACAGATTCAAGAAACTCAGAGGACAGCAAATAGAATAAACAGTAAAAACACCACAGCTAAGAAAGAGAAACCTACTCCAAGAGGGTTATGCTGGTAAACTTGCCAATCCAGAGAAGATTCATGAGGTCAGCATCACTCTAGAGATACACCAGGTCAGACAGAGAAAATTAAAATTACAGACTGATATCCCTTGTAAATGTAGATGTCAAAATTCTTAGCAAAATATTATCAACACAAATACCAAAATGCACCTATTAGAATGGCTAAGTAACCAGTGACAATTCCCAGTGTTCATGGGATGCAACCAAAGTCTGGTACATTGTCAGTAGGAATGCAAAATGGTAGTAATACCTGTGGAAGTTTATCAGCGTTAGAATTAAGCATATACTTTAAAAGAGACAGTGCAGTTAGTTCTTATATCAACTACCTCAAGTTAGGCTAACCTTCCCAGGTTTAGGACAGAGTCTCCCATGAGACTATCCTCCCTTCAGACACCAGCTTCAAGTCCAGAGGTTCCTTCCAAGCTACTGCCACTTTTAGATTGCAGCTGGATGCACGTTTAGGTGTTCCCACCATTCCATTCAGGTTTTGTAACCCACTACAACAATGCATAGCACCCAGGAAAGCACTTTACTTATGACCACAATTTTATTATAACAAAAGGATACAAATACAAGGCAGCTAAACGGAGAGTACACAGGGTGAGATCTGTGAAAGTTTCAAATGTGAAGATGCCTTATCCTCAGTAAGCTACCTTAACAACACACTCAACTACAATGATATAACCAGCCTGATATAACCAGGGAAGCTCCCTCAGTCTTTAATATCCAGAGTTTTTTGTTGAAATTTTAATACACAAGCTGGTAACCTTATTCTAATCACCTGGCTTGCCTTTCTGGCATGAAGTTCATATTCTGAGTCATCTTGCTAGCATCAGCTAGGTCCACCATAAATGATTCTTTATTACTTAAGGAATTCCAAATTAGAGGATGTTTCTCAAGAACCGGGAAAGAGGCCAACCAATCTTATATCACATATGACATAGTGATTTAATATCATGGAAAATAAACTTATGCTTACATAGGAATCTGTACACTAATGTTTGTAAGGTTCATAAACATCCTACTTAAGTAACAATCCTTATGTCCTGCAATGGATAAATGAATAAACAGTGGCATAACTATATAATGTAATAGTACTCAACAATCAAAAAGAAATTAAGTCTGATTCACATAAGACAGATGAAATTTAATTGCATTTTACTATATGAAAGGCTATATATTTTGTGTTCCATTTATATGACTCTTTGGAAAAGGAAACTAAAAGAAAAACTAAATCAGTAGTGGCCAAGAATTTGGTGGCAGTGGTGTGGGGTGATGGCAGCTGTGTACAAAGGGCCATGACATGGGAAATTTTAGGACACCCGAAATGCTCTACATAGTATTGTGGCACATACACAACACTTGTCAAAACCCACAGAACCACATACCAGAAAGACTGAATTTTAATGTATGTAAATTAAAAAGTCAACAAGGATGTGTGTGGGAGGACAGAATGCAGAATATAATGATGAATCTAACAGTATTACAAATGAACCACATAATCATAATGGAGAGGATAGGAAAGGAACTAATGTAGTTTTCAATCTAGAAACCTAAATAAATCTTAAACCTATTTTGACATTATATTTAAACGCTAATGAGAAAAATAACTGCACTAGCTAGGTACAACTTTATGTGCCTGAGGCCCAGCTACTTGAAAGGCTGAGGCAGAAAGATCACTTGGACCCAGTGAACATTTGAAAACCCCATCTCAAAAACAAAATAACAAACAAACAAACAAACAAAAACCAACTGTAGATAAACCTTATAATCTGTAACCTAGGTGATAAATTTTTCATACAGGAATACAGGTCAACAGTTCTGAAAGTGCTGGGGGTTTTTTTGTTTTTTTTTAAACTAAATGTACTGTAGCTAAGCAAAGTCAGGTTTGTCCCTGTTAGGTATTTCAAATAAGAGGAAAAATCAGAATGAGCCCTGTGGAGCTGCAGGGATGTTGCAGGTGTCAATATAGAATTACAGGTGTCAATATAGAATCAATATAGAACCACTGTTTCTTTAAAAACAGAAAATTTTAGCCGGTGTGGTGGTGCATGCCTTTAATCCCAGCACTTAGGAGACTGAGGGAAGAGGATCATTGTGAGTTCGAGACCAGCTTGGTCTACAAAGTGAGTTCAAGGCCAGCCTGAACTGCATAGTGAGGTCCTGTCTCAAAAAACAGGGTCGGGGATTTAGCTCAGTGGCATAAGTGCCTGCCTGGCAGGTGTGAGGTTGTGAGTTCGATCTCTGGTACAAAAAAAAAGAAAAACAAAAAACAAAGTTTTACATACACACTGACACCGGAATACATATAAGTGTGTACTTTGCATGAATAAGCAATCATCTACCAAGACAGAAGTAGTGATGTTCTAATAACAATCAGCACATTAGCACTCAGATCTTTGTTCCCAAATACTACTGTCCAATAAAAGGAACTATAGTTCCTCAAGAAGTAGTTGATCCCATGCTCAGCACAGGGCAAACTTAAGGTGAGGTTGGAGCAATCCCTGGTGTCAGGAAGGAAGGAAGGAAGGAGGGAGAGCAGGAAAGACAGGAAAAACTTAAAACACAAAACAAAATAAAACAAAAAATTCAAAAAACAAAAACCAAGGAAGGGACCCATCAAAAGGACACAAAGACCAATCTGAAATGATCTTCTAATGGCCAAAACTGGAGCAAGCCACAAAATGAAAGCACTGGATCATAATTCAAAGACTAAAATATCCACTCCTTACAGAATTCTAATAAAAATACAGACCTAATAATTAGGGAACTAGAAAATTACCGTTACAGGAAGGAGGCAAGGGGAAGGGGATGAAAGAAAAATTAACATGTGTTAAGTGCTGCCCAGAATGAGGGTACTCATGTACTGTAAACAGATACTAATACAAACTTTTAAAAGGCTATCATAAAACCAAAAAAAAAAAAAATTACCATTAGAATACTGCAGTAATAATCACTGTGGACAGGGCCAGGAATATAGCTCAGTGGCACAATGCATGCCTGGCAAGCACAAGGTCGTGAGTTCCATCCCCAGTACCAAAAAAAAAAAAAGAATCACTGTGGACAAAATTTACTAATGGGTGCAAAACTTAGTGGGTAAGAGTTGAGTAGAAACAAGGATCTACAGTGTCTCAAGTATCTGTTCCAAACAATGTATTTAGTAATTACAAAAAGAAAAATAAGGAATCCTAGCAGATACCACCTTAACCAAGTAATTAAGGTTAACACTGCTAATAATAAATGTCAACATCATACGCCCCAACACAACATCCTCAGAAGGGCACACTGTCTCCACTGTAGCCTTATCAATATACCATCTCCTCAAGTGAGTATGAGCAAGCACCCAACAAACCCAAATAGAAGACCATTCTATAAAATTGGTCCCTTAAAAAAAAAAATCAGTCATGAAAGTGAGGAAAAACTGAGGAACCACCACAGACTACAGTGTACTAAGGAAGACATAACGAAATGTAATGTGGAACCCTTGACCCCAGTGCTGGAATGGGAAAAAGCCTTTAGTGAAAGAACTGGTGAAACCTGGGCAAATTCTGTAGTTCAAATTACCAGAACTGCAACAAAGATTAAGTTGTTAATTTTGGATGTTGGGTCAGGGAGGATCCAACCAGAAGACAACTAGCCATTCTTTTTGGTAAGCGGCGTGAGCAGCGAGGATTCCAGGAAGAGAAAGATCAGCGCCTCCCAAGAACCTGCCATGTGGAGCACTGTGAGTTCGAGGTTGGCTTGAACTACATAGTGTGACCCTGTCTCAAAAAACTAGGCCCGGGAGTTTGGCTCAGTGGCTTACGCACCTGCCTGACAGGCATGAGGTTGTGAGTTCAATCACTGGTGCCACAAAAAATAAAAAAAAGAACCCATGTTGGGTCAGGGAGGATCCAACCAGAAGACAACTAGCCAGCCTTCCTGGTAAGCGATGCAATGGGTTCCAGGAAGAGAAAAGTCAGCACCTGCCGTGAGACTACCAGCATACGGGCTGAGAATCCCTCTCCCCTCCCAGTAAGCAACCTGCTGGTTTGGAGGACTGGCTAAATTGATAACAACTAAGGTACACAAAACAACTAAATGCTTGTATTGTTTGGTTGATTTTGCAGGCCTGGGGCCAGCAGTCTGAGTATCTCTTGGGAGGATGACAGTATGCAATGTAGCAAATATGGGGGATTCCCTATCTTGTCTTTGAGGCCCAATATTGTTCCCACTGCTTTGCTTTATCTGATTAATTGTTTTGCTTTATTCAATATTGTTTTGATTGGTTTTGTTTTGTTTTTAGTTTAACTTCGCTATACCTGATGGAATGGTCAACTATTGTGAAGATAACAAGATATACTATAGTAGCTATTGCTTTTCTAGTATCCTGCTTTGAAGTTCTGTACCAGTTCTACTGCTTTGTTTTGATTGACTTTATTCTGTTATCTTTTGTTGGATTTTACTATCTTTAAAATAAAATTTAAAAAAAGGCATTAATTTTGCTCATTGTTCTATGATTATGTAAGATAGTTTAAAAAGGAGAAGCTTGGCAAAGAGTGTAAGGAAACTCTCACAATTTTTTCAATTCCGGCAAATCTAAAATTATTTCAAAGTTGGGTGTGGTGGCACATGCCTTTAATCCCAGCACTAAGGAGGTTGAGGCAGGAGGATCATTAAGAGATCAAGACCAGCCTGGGCTACAAAGTGAATTCAAGGCCAGCCTGAACTTCATAGTGAGACCCTGTCTCAAAAAATAGGGCTGGGGATTTAGCTCAGTGGCTTAAGTGCCTGCCTGGCAAGTGTGAGGTTATGAGTTCGATCCCTGATACAAAAAAACAAAAGCATTGAGACTTCCAGGAAGATGGCGTAGTAGTAGGATGCAGGGAAAACAACCTCTCTGAGAGACACCGTCTAGATGTGGGAACACACCATCTTGAGGAAGACAAAAAGGAGGAAGATGGGTTCCTTGGACCCAGGAAAAACTTGAAGTCTGAATCGCACCCCACAGAGAGAGTGAAAAAAAATTCAAGTAAGAAGAAGGTGGTAGCTGGCGGAGCCTTTGCCCGGAGCCGGACTCACTGAGCGAGAGGAGCTGTTGGAGCCCGGAGGTGCACGGCCGTGGTGTTGGCGGCGGCTGGCGACCCTGGGATCTCTGCTGAACCATTCCTCGGTGGAGGACAGTGGTGGGTACAGAGGACTGTGTTGGCTGGCAGTGAGTGCAGAGTGCTTGGTCCTCCTCCGGGAGAGCAATTTGCCGGAAAACATTCCTGAGTCGGGCCAGATATGCCTGGGCTAAAACTGTTGCCGGCTTCCCCCAGCGGTTCCTAGCTGGGCGCAGACCCGCAGAGACTGCTTAGATGGCTGCGAGCCTGAGGAGGCTGCTCTCAGGCCAGGCTTGCTAAGGCTGTCTACTACTCCGTCCATGAACAGTGGCTGGCTTGCGGAGATCCAGTGCCACAATTTGGGTTGCTGTTTACCAGTGAATCCAGAGAGAACCCCAGAAGTGGACCTTTTTTTTTTTTTTTTAGTGTGAGAGTTGTTTCTGCCCTCCTTTTGGGTCTGGTCTTGTTCTGTTCTCTTTTCTGTCTCTTTTGGCTTTCTTTTCCCTCAGTCTTCTGCAGTGGTTTCCCTTAGTTGGTGGACCCATCTTTGTTCTCCAACCTACTTGCAGTCTTTTTTCCCTTTTCCCACTTTTCTGCCTTTTCTTAAATTCATTTTGGGTCCTCACCCTTGGGGACAGAATTGACATTCTGTGAACCTAAGTATTGTATATGATTGTTTTACATCCTGTTGTATGGATATAAATTCAGTTTATACGGTTGGGGGTTGTAAATCAGAGGTTGGATCAGTTTACTGTTTTGTTGGCTGTGTTTGGTGCTGTGGGTGCCACTGTAACCAGAACTGACTCTGCTGAACTGGATAGCTGTTGGCCTTGCTAGTCCAGGACTGGAATTGACTGGGGGTCGCAGAGAGGGCTGGGGCATGGTGCCAAGGAACTAGGAACTGGGCTAGGCGAGCAGTGGTTTCTCATCTCTGACAAACTGAGGAGGCGGGATTTTCCAATAGACTTGGAGCAAAGGAACCAGTTACACCTGGAAGATATCTCCGGGAAGTGCTCATCACCTGGAAGTCCTTAATACCACCATTAAAGTAACCCACTGCAGGCAGCTAACAGGTATCACTTTAGGAATTAAACTAAAAAAGAAATGAGAAGACACTTAAACAGGTCACAACCCCAGACACCCAGTTCACCAAAAGCAAACCCAGGGCAATGATCCTGGAAAATCCGAAAGCCCTCTACAAGGTTTCTGAGAAGTGGTAACAAAGCAGTTGAATGAGGCTTTCGAAAAAATGAAATCAGAAATAATCTCTCAAATAACCATAGAGATTACCAAAATATACACCATGCTTAGTGATGTTAGGGCAGATACAGACAAAAAAATGAACAAGATTAAGCACATTATGGAAGGACAACATAGGAAGCAAATGGAATCCATAAAGCAGATTCAAGTAGATACCCAGGAGAACAGAAACTCTATTGAAAGTATTCAAAGTAGATTAAGCCAGTATGAGGACAGGATCTCAGATATTGAAGACAGGCTTGCAGTTAGTGACCAGGAAAAGAAAGATTTCTCAAAACTAGTCAGGAAACATGAGAAATCAATCCAGCAGTTTCTTGATGAGACAAAGAAAAATAACTTAAGATTAATTGGAGTCAGTGAACAAGTAGGATATACTACAAATGACATTAAAAACATCCTTATGGACATCATGTCAGAAAGTTTTCCTAGTAGAGAAAAAGAATTTGACATACAAATAAGTGAGGCATATAGAACTCAAATTACCAATGATAAAAAAAAAAAAAATCTACTTCCAGACATATCATAGTCAAGATTGCAGAAATTCAACACAAGAATAAAATTTTAGAAGCTGTTAGGGAAAAGAAACAAATCACCTATAAAGGAAAGCCCATCAGAATTACAGTGGACTTCTCAGCACAAACTCTGAAGTCAAGGAGAGCTTGGAGTGAAGTACTCCAAGTTCTAAAAGAAAACAACTTTCAGCCCAGATTGATGTATCCTGCAAAACTATTTTTCAAAATAGAGGGAAAAACAAAATACTTCCATGATAAGGAACAGTTGAGGAAATTCATGACCAGTAAACCAGCACTCCAAAACATTTTGACGGACACTTTAGAAAGGGATAGTAAGTACTACAGCTCCATGAACCCCAATTGAAGGAATCCACCAGGAAAAAAGAAAACAACATGATAAAGGTAAGTCAATACGTATCAGTTTTAACCATCAATGTTAATGGTCTTAATTCATTAGTCAAAAGACATAAACTGGCAGAATGAATCAAGAAGCAAGATCTAACAATATGCTATATACAAGGAACACATTTAATTCAAAAAGATACTCACACACTGAAAGTTAAAGGATGCAAAACAATACTCCATGCAACAGGAGTCCAGAAAAAAAGCAGAGATGGCTATTTGCAGATAAAGTTAATTTTAAGCCAAGACTGATTAAGAGACAGAGAAGGTCATTATATATTGGTAAGGGACAAACTAAGAGGAAGAGATAATAATGCAACAAATAGTAGTCCACCCAGTTATATAAAACAATTAATTGACATGAAAAATCAAGTAAGCCTTAATACAACTGTATTGGGAGACCTCAATACATTGCTGTCACAAAAAGACAAGTGTGGTGTTCTTGGGATCCTCTGGGTAGAGTATCATGTCATCTGAAACAAAATCTATGTATATAAAAATTAGTTGTGACAGTCAGAGAAAAAGAATTTTGAGTAAAATGTAATTTTTTCAGGGTCACCTTCAGATTTTATTTTTAATGTGAAATGTTCATTTGAAAACAACTGTGCTAACAATTAGTTAGATAATGTTTCATGTCTGTATTTTTTGTCTTAAATAATTTTCAGGAATATCCAGTATGCTGATGATTGTTGCTGTTTTGTTGGTTGGGGTGAAATTGTTATGTTTTGATTTCTTGTTTTCCTTTTGTTAAAAAAAAAAAAAAGCAACAAAAAATTATTTCAAAATAAAGTTAAAAAAATAGGACAGTCTTTAGGATTTTAGGTTTTTTTTTTTTTTGTGGCACCGGGGATCAAACTCACAACCTCGCGCCTGACAGACAGGCACTTAAGCCACTGAGCCAAACTCCCAGCCCTTAGGTTTTTAATTACTAGGTACAAGAATGTTGAGTTTGGTTCCTCTGTGATGTGCTGTAAAAGCACTATACCAACAATCCATCGCATCCCCGTTTTGAAACTTAAACAGAACCAGATGACTTTCCTGAAGCTCAGGTTCATCTGCCAAAGGGGAATGATACACAATTCATCCATCTTGTTACTGAAAGATTCAATGACCCAAGTGATAAGTTGTCCACAAGTTATATGTTTGTGCCCAATACAAACATTACCATTATGCTTTAGGCCTAAGAGAAAACCCCATTAAGGGCTGGCAAT
This sequence comes from Dasyprocta punctata, assembly GCA_004363535.1. Lineage (NCBI taxonomy): Eukaryota > Metazoa > Chordata > Mammalia > Rodentia > Dasyproctidae > Dasyprocta > Dasyprocta punctata. Next base: position 41,158 of record RJWM01005600.1, read on the forward strand.
GTAGTTCAGTGGTAGAGCTCTTGCCAAGCCATGTGTGAGGCTCTGGGTTCAACCCTCAGAATGGAAAACAACAATAAGAAACTATAAATTTTGCAGGGAGTAAGATAAAAACATTAGAGAAGCAAGGTAATAGAGGAGATTAAGAGAAACTAGGCCTTTCAGCAGAAAAGGGGGCAGGGAAGAAACAGTGAACACTATTAGGGCACACAGATGGGGCAAGCAAAGTACAGTAAGTGATTCTTCTCCCTTGCCTCTTTCCTCTCTCACTGCTACCTGAAATCTAGCATAGCTAAGGTAAGCATGCCGCCTCAAGCAAGAGGGATAGCACCAGAGTATTTGCCCTCACTAAAGAAATGGGTACACTGTTGGCACAGTGCAGCAAGTCTATCTATACAGTCCCAGCTACTCAGGAGACTGAGGCAGGAGGATCACTGCAACCCAGGAGTTTGATGCCAGCCTTAGCAATTTAAGACTGTTTTTTTTAAAAAAGAACTGGGTACAGACTTCATATATAGGCTGGCTAGGAACTACAGGAAGAATTACACTTTCCAAAGACTCTGCTATTAAAACTATCAACTACAAGTTGTCATCTATGGTCAGGCATAGTGGCAGATGCCTGTAATCCCAGCACTTAGGAGGCTGAGACAGGAGAATCACTGTGAGTTTGAGGTCAGTCTGGGCTACAAAGTAAGTTCAAGAAAGCCCTGAGCTGCACAGTGAAACCTTGTCTCTAAAAGAGAAAAGAAAAAAACTGTTATTATCTACAAAGAAATCTTTTGGTCTTTGAGGGTTGTTATGATTATACAATGACTAGAATAGAAGTCACCCATCACCCCTCTTCACAAAATGATCTTGTCTATATTGCTAAACAGGCACATGTAATAGAACAGAAAAAGGTTTCTAGTCCCCATTTTTTTTTTGAAGAGAAACAAGGTATTCCCCATTTTTAATAAACTTCAGAGGCATATTTGCTCAAATTACTTTTATTAACAAAAAGTGCAAACTATTTTGAAAATAAGTAGACTATGCATCACAGCATTCAAGCAAGACATCAGATATGGAAAAAAATGAACAATAGTAAGCAAAATATAAGCTGATGCAACGTCTCTCACATGTACATATAGGTATTCATGCTTTTTCAAACAGTCTCTTGGTCAACTTTCAGTGTAATTTTCACAAATATATAGTAGCTCAAACAAATGCAGGAGCACAATGGTAAAGTCTGGCAATTTAAGGGTGGGGATTACTTATGAATATGAAAGAAAACCTTATATATCACAGTTTCATTCTGAAAGCCACTGTGCAATATGAGTCTTTATTGACACTGACATCAATATCCAACTAATGAAAATAAAAAAGACAGCTTTAAATTATTTGTTGCACTATAGTTATACTTTAAGAGGCATAAAAAAATGAAAAATTTTAAAATACTCTTACATATGACCAGGAATATAACCAATTCACATTAACTTAATTCACTTTAAGTTACATTTGCCAAAAGATGGTATGTCATTAAACGGTCTGCCTGCACTTGAACAAGACAGAAAACATAAATAAATAAATTTTAGTCTGTCAATGTACTCCAAAAAGGAGATTTAGTTTAGTGTTATTTTGGTTATCCATGTAAAGTTTCTATATGACAAAATCAATAACCAGTTTTTTTGTTCACTAATCTACAGGCCCTAATGAAACTATAAACTGTGATTAAACCCCAAAATATTAAGATAGCTATTTAAACAAAACTGAGTGTCTAGCCAAAGACAGAAGAGCACCAGCAATGAGCAAGTTACTACATGCCTCTCAGTACACTTTCTGGCAGTTAGCTGGCCTTCTGCTATACAATACAAACTGCCCTCTGTGCTAAAATTAATGGAGGGCAACACTATTATTTTATTATATTAGAAAGAACTCTTCCCACACTGTTAATTTTTTCCCATGTACTACTGTCTTATACTAGAATTATGCTGCTTTGTAACAGTTTCTGAATTACTATTATAGGTATAGATGATGACAAAATCAGACTAAACTGATTATCTGATTGATGACAAATTTGAGCACCAACTACAACAAATTTCAGGGTCAAGGTAGCTTGTAAGTCCATCTGGCAATTACCTTCCACTGTTTTCTTCAGTACTGAAGTGGAGATTTTCAGCGTCTACTTGTTCACCATCAGGAAAACTGGAATGAGAATCTAAGAAAAGGATAAAAGATAAAAATTTTAAAAAATCACAAGCAGACACTACAACAAGGTATATTTTCTTTCTCAAGCCTTTAAATGATTTTACCAAATGTGTTATTCAAAGGATAAAGGTATGCAGGGTTGTTATTTGAGTCACATGTAAGCAAATACAAAGGGAAAATGAAGGAGAAAAACCAAAATGTGTAACAGACACCCACTAACAGAAGCTGAAAGGCACAGTCTGACTTTTGCTCCTGAGGACACTGAGGGCAGCTGAAGAAAGGAACAAGAAAAGGTGATAAGCACTCAAAACTCACACGGTGAACATAAAATGGGATTTTAAAGCCAATGAAAGCACACATGCAAATATGGCAAAACCCCATCAGCACTTAAAATAACTTGTCCCAAATCTGGATGCTTTTTTTAGAAGCAGAGGAAATTACTAGAAGTGCCTTAATACTTACAAATCACCAAATGGCTTGGTTCTGTATTGAAAAAAATACTAGGACATTAGTGAAATATGTAAAATAAAAACACAACAATTAATGATGTCATTTCAAGAAATTTTGAAAAGGAAGGCTCAGATTGATTATTTAGGCTTCTAAGTGACTTTGAGTGTCTAATTTCATATTGTTTTACTGTTTAATCTGTATTTTAGAAAAGTGCTTCACAATGGAATATATCCATATGACGGAAGAGTAGGTTGCCATAAAAAAATTTTTCAATGACAAATATATTTAAGTAAAAATAAAGCATAATATAAAACTATAAAATACCTCATTTCAGAAAAAGGAATCTAAATAAACATGGAACAAAATAAAACACAGGTTTCTGTTGGTGATTTTTTCCCCTAAGAATTTTCTTGAGGAAAAAGGAACAAAAATTGATGATTCCAGATTCATGACGTAGATCAGTGGTAGAGTGCTTCCTCAGCATGCGTAAATTCCTGAGTTCAAACCCCAGTAAAATAAGAATAAAAAACTGATGATTCCATAATCTGCATGCATTTCTAAGAAATCTAGGTTATTTTTAAATTATCTTATGGTAAGCTACAAAAAAATCTGAAAACAGGGCTGGAGATTTATCTCAGCAGCATAAGCACCTGCCTGGCAAGTGTGAGGTCATGAGTTTGATCCTCAGTACCCAAAAAAACAAAAAACAAAAACAAAAACAAATCTGAAAACAGGAAAGCAAACAGCTGAAATCTTGTTGGCAAACATTTTCAATAAAAGGGCAGAGAGTACATATTTAGCACTACAGGCCATAAATTGTCTCTATCAAGAACTCTTTGTTTAAGCCAGGAGTGGTGGCGCACGCCTTTAATCCCAGTACAAGGGAAGCTGAGGCAGAAGGATCATTGTGAGTTCCAGAACAGCCTGGGCTACAAAGTGAGTTCAAGGCCAGCCTGAATTGCATAGTGAGACCCTGTCTCAAAAAATAGGGCCAGGGATTTAGCTCAGTGGTGAAAGCGCCTGCCTGGCAGGTGTGAGGTTGTGAGTTCGATCCCTGGTACAAAAACAAAAAAACAACAAAAAAAACCCACTTTGTTTTGTACAGCTCCTCATAATTTAAAGGCATTCTCAGGTCACTGGCTGTTTAAGAACAGGCTGTGAAGTGGCACTCACTAAGTGTCTAACCAAGTCAAACACTACCGGCTAATTTTTTTAGTACTCACCATATAGTTTATCAAAGAATCTTGTCTCACAAATGACAATAATTTAAAAAAAAAGAAGCAAAAGAAGCAAAAGTAGCAGAGCAGAGTAAGTAGAAGCAGCAGCAGCACAAGAAGAAAAAGAGGCAGCAGGGATGATTTTGTTAATCTGTGTAAAATGACATCACATGTTGCACCTTCATCTGGGGGCTGTGTCATGAAAGAGTCATTAAATCCGCCCACGATGGTGTGCTCTTCCTGCTCTTCGTTCTCAGTGTCACATTCAATGTCACTGTCGCTACTCATTCCTGAAAGAAAAGAACATGTTTCTGACAAGAAACCATTGTAAATGGAAAGGAAAGCTTTCGTATTAACCTGAAATTTCTACACTGAAGGCTAACAATTCAACAAACCAAACCAAACAAGAAATAAGCCACATAAATCTTGTTTCTCTTTAGTTCACAGCAATGGTTTTATTTTTGTTCTCAAAGTTTAAAATTTAGCAGTATAGTTTTTGTTTGTTTGTTTGCTTTTTGGAGACACCGTTGCATTATGTAGTTCGGGCTAATCCTGAACTCACTATGTAGCCAGTTTGGCCTTGAACCCTGTGTTCTTTCTGCCTCTGCCCTCCTGAGTGTTGGGATTACAGGCATGCACCAACATGCCCAGCTAAGTATCATGGTTTTTTAAAATTATAATTTAGAACTATTAAGATAATCAGACTGAGACTATTTTTTCCAAATCACTTATTTTCTAGTCATCAGACAAAACAGGAATTTCTTTAATCCAGATTCACTGTAAACATGATGAGCAATTTAGTAACTTAGCAAGGTACTGTCTCAGAATGGGGAGGGTGACTAGGGATGTAGCTGGGTGAAAAGGCCCTGGGTTCAGTCTCCAGTACTTTGTGTGTGGGAGGGGTGTCACAAATGTCAAACAGAGAAGGATGAGGAACACCAGTGGGTCAGAGGGTACAGCTGTCCTCTTTGAGAGTCTAATGTAAAGACTCTTAATACTCCCTTGAGGATGAGGGTGGGAGAGGGTAAGCTCTGGACCCACCATAGGAAGGGAGTTAAAAATAGGGATTCAAATTCTAGCCCCTGCATAAAGCTAGTTTTCTGGTTTTGAAAAGACAAAGTCTCAATATGTTATGCCATGCCATCCCCCTGGCCTCAGTGTCCCAAATAGCTGGGACTATAAGCATTTGCTACCAGTCTGGCAGTAAGAATAAACAACTGTCTTTAGGAAATGAAGAACACCAATGAAACAGACAAATTCTTTGATAGACACACAGTACTATCCCTTCTCGGCCTTTTGGCTAAAATAAACTATAGTACAAATTACTGAAGCTCATATAGGAAAAAAACTACTGAAGCTCATGTAGGAAAAAAATAGATTAAAGAAACAGAATTTGTGATTAAAAAAATAAAATTCCAGCCAAGAAATTATAGCCTTACATGGCTTCCCTGGTGAATTTAGATAGATAGGCATTTCTATAATCTTCGCCTTCAGTAAAACACACACACACACAACTTTCCTACTTGAAAGAGTAAAACTCATTTATGAAATTCAAAACCAGCTACTTCTGTGAAGCACCAACTCCACCATGTGGCCTTTCACGGTACTGTCGCTGAGACAAAACCACATTGAATTCCTGAAATTCTAGATACCTATTTGACTTCTTAGAATTAGTGTTTCTGAATTCCTAAGAAGATATTAACCTTAGGATTCAAAAACAACAAACTGGAATTTTCAAAACTGAAATTATACTTAAATACGTTTATCCACATTTTTTATCATATAAAAAATTATTTAACTAGTATTTACATGAATAATAGACTACAGTAAATATTTCAAATGCTGAAAAACTTTTATGGGTATAAGTGGGTGGTTTATGACTAGTGTCATTCAGAATACTCAGCAAGGTACTGTATAGACTCACATGTCAAAATGCCAAATTAGAGACTCATTTTGTTACGAAAACTCATTTCCTGACAGATGGGGTGGCCCACACCTGTAATGCCAGGATTCAAAAGGCTGAGCGAGGAGGATTACCATGAGTTCCAGACCAGCCTGGGCTACACAGTAAGTTCAAGACCAGGCTGAACCACATAGTTAAGACATTGTCTTAAAAAAAAAAACCCAAAAAACAAAGAATCTCATTAACTCATTTCCTGAAACACCATACAAAGGACTAGGTATAAACTCACTAATATTTACTTAGCAGGAGACAGAATCTAGTGTCTGTGTTAACCATTAAAACTAATTCTAATAGAAAAATTTTTACTACTGAAAACATTTCTTGACAACTTTTCTCAGGATTCAGGAAAATACACATTTCCAAGAAATTCTGCAAGGGAATTTGTATATGAAAACATCATTTGATATTTTATAGAAATACTAAGATTTGGAAGTTTCCTACCTTTGTGTATATACTGAAAGAGACAAATTGCTGAATGTTACTGATGGTGATTGTAAGACACTTGACTGTAACACACAATGCAACAGAAACCTGCAGTTCACAATAAAATCTGAAATAGGATATGCCATATCAACTGCCTACCCTATTTTTGGAACATCCATTGTATGCTCAGTGAAGCTAGTTTCTAAGTTATAACTTCCTTAATCAGATTCAGATATTTGGAAAAATATATTAACTATCTAGGCAGCACACAATTTGTATTCTATCCCCTAATAATTTATCTGCCTTTTTCCTTTCTTTTAAACCTATGTACTTGCTCAGGTATCTTCCTCCCCTGGTCACATGAAATGCATTGGGGAAAGGGACCAAACTACTGCACTTTGCCACTTATTCTTGTGAGTGATTAAACACATGTAAGAGGAAGTCAGAATATTGTTGAGGAACCCTAAGAAATTTTCTTTGTTGACAAACAGAGTTGCACAAAATGAAGCAACGTTTCCCCACTCCTAGGATGTTGTTCTGACTCCATATGAAGTTTGCAGCTGCAGCAACCACCCTGCCACCTTGAAGCCAATTCACCAAGAATGGCAAAGCAAAGATAGAAAAAGAAAAAACCTTGGGTCCTTGATGCCATTTAACGACTAAGTTTCCTAACCCTGAAACTGCCCTACCACAGTCAGTGTAACTAGAAGAGTTACATTTCATTATTAGTTGGTTGCTTGATTTTTTGGTAGTTTCTGCTAAAAGTATCTTAATCGACCCAGGTGAGTGGTATATGCCTGTATTTCCAGACACTTAGGAGGCTTAGGCAAGAATAATCACAAATTCAAGGCCAGCCTAGGTAATTTAACAAGATCATGTCTTAAAATAAAAAAGAAGTAAACAAAACTGGCTGGGGATGCAGTGTGGGTTCAACCCCCAGTACTGGGGTGGGGCGTCAGAGGACAAAAATAAATAAATGAATACATAAGCAAATAAACAGTACCTTGATTATTCTAAAAGCCACCAGGAATGGGCAGCTATCACATACTGTGTGACTCATTCCCCAATCTATCCTCCCCACCGCCATCTGTCTGTAGTACTGGCAATTAAACCCAGGCAGAACTGATTTACATCCCTTTTTTATTCTGAGACTGTGTCTGAGTTGTCTAGACCGAGTTTAAACGTGTGATCCTCTTGCCTCAGCTTTGGGAGTTGTTGGATGACAGGGAGGCACCACCATAACCTGGCTATCCCATATCTTTTAGTTAGATTGCCAGCAAGGTGTTTAATAGATGTACTAATGGTATTTTTGAGTATCTCTGATTTAAATAAAAGAGATCTCTGCACATACCTGTAATCCCAGCACTCAGGGAGGTTGAGGCAGGATGAGAGCAAATTTTAGCCTAATCTGAGCAACTCAGAAAGATCCTATCTCTTTCTCCACCAAAAAAATGTATACACACCTCAGGAAAAGAAAAACAAGTATGATGTTTTCCCAACAGATGATGTTACTCTCATATGGGGTACCCTAGAGGATGTCATGTATCACAGAAAACCAACTACACTGCCAGCCCTTAGAGAAAAACTAAAAATGCATGTGCAGCAATCTCAACAACCAAAGTTACCCAAGCAGCAGTTCATCATACTAATAAATGTCTGGAGGCTGATGGTCACCATTTTGAGTACCTTTTGTAATTGTAGAGGTCAAAAGTAACTTGTGTTAATCTCATGATGTCTCGATAAATTTAACATTAAAATATTTATACATGTTTTTCTTTCATAAGACATGCTGGGGATGTAGCTCAGTGTGAAGGTCCTGGGTTCAATCTTCAGTACTACCAATAGCCCACCTACAGATCTATAGCCCACCTATAGATCTACAGATTATTTGCTTTTGGCATAGGGTCAGATTTTTCACCAACAGGACTAATACATAGAAGACTACTACAAGGATGTCCCATATTGTCCCAGGTACAAAAGAAAAGGCTTGTTTATAACTGTCATGTCTAAGAAAAATTTGCATTTTACTAATACTTAACATCAGTTAAGAAGAAGCCCCGCGTGGTGGTGCACGCCTTTAATCCCAGCACTCGGGAGGCTGAGGTAGGCGGAACGTTGTGGGTTCGAGGCCGGCTTGGGCTACAACGCGAGCGCAAGACCGGCCTGAGCTACACAGTGCGACCCTGCCTCAAAAAACCAGGGCCGGGAGTTTGGCTCAGTGCCTTAAGCGCCTGCCCAGGCAGGCGCGAGGTCGTGAGTTCAATCCCCGGTGCCGACAAAAAACACAAAAACAAAAACAAAAAAAAAAACAAGATCAGTTAAGAGACCATTTTACTAATCCCAAATTCCCAGTTAGTAACAAAACAAACACTTTTTAAAGTTTCTTCAGACAGCCTTCTCTTCAAGAATGAGGAAAAACCCAGTGACCTGACACAGAACATTTTCTCCATGTATTAGGCACAAATAAAGAGCTGTTTTTTTTTCTTTCCCAAACATGGATATAAGACAAACCCACTCAACTGTCTACCAAGGTTCCTAGGTGTAAAATATAAAAGTTTCCTGAGAATTGGCTCCCACTGATAGAATAATTCCCACAGCAGTGAGCAAGCCTTTGTTCTCTACTAACAAAACAGATTTCAAGAGACACACAGCTACTTTTGTCTTCTGCATTCCATTGTTCCCAGCCTCATTAGTGATTTGCCATCTCACTGCCTATTTTGGGGCTCTACTGGTAAACAAGCCGTTTAGATATCAACAAATTGCAAGGATAGTCTTCTATATAACTGTTGATTTGCAGGTCACAGCAATCTTTCCTACTGACATAGTGGTGTACAATGTCATCACAATGCTCCCCATACAAAATTAAAAAGTGTTACTAAGGAACACTGATCACTTAGCTCTGTATCCTACCCACAATAATAACAGGGTTTCAAAAACATGGAAAAGGCACTGTAGATATAAATGTGGCCAGGTGAATGACTCCTCTTGTTCTAGGATAAGGTATACTTTGCTTTAAATAAAAGTGATGTCAAGGAGGTGATCCCTGTCTGGAAACCAGTGCCATGTGTGAGCTGCTGCTGGAGTGGGGACAGCCACACCCAAGCCTCTGTGAGTCAGTGCTATTCAAGCACCGCAGGGGGAGAGAACCAGGCCTCACCAGGAAACGATCCTGGCAGTGAAACCGTATTATTTTCATTGTTTTGTTAAGTCGGGTTTTATTCTCTTTTGTTTATGTTAAATCTGATGGCATGAGCAGCTACTTGAAAGTTTGCAAGATAAAATATGGTAGCCATTTTGGAATTACTACTGGCTTGTTTTGAAGCCCTTTACTGCATTTATTGTTTTGTTTTCATTGTTTCTATCCAATTCTGTTCCATTTCATTTTTACTATGGTCGAAGGTATCTGCAGCTATCCTGAAGACAACAAGAAGCATTATGGTAACTATTATTGGTTTCATAAGGTCTTAAAGTCCTGTATCACTTATACTGGTTTATTTTGATTGGTCTTATTCTGTTTTATTTTTCTTGGTTTTATCCTCTTTAAAAAAAAAAAAGAAAATGATATCAAGTACTTTCACTGCTTTTTATGCTAATCAGCTATTTACATAGAAAAATTGGTAATAGGAATTTATGATTTGGAGGCTGAAATTAGGTTCAAAACACTTCTCACCTAGATTAAACATGCTTCTTCTTACCAGTCTTTCTGTCCCCCTAGAGTTCCATATTCTATTCCCAGCTACAAAATTTATTTTTTACACTGCAGTCAGAGCAGAAATACAAAAACAACTTTATTGTCACTTTCTGTTTAGATCCCATACAAAGGACAAACTTCGGATTCTAGCTAGGACATACAATGTATCTCTTTCATTATGTGACTTCTACCTCTGCTATGATATCTTTTGCTAGTCTTTACCTGGCTAACTTCTACTTATTCCTTTGGATAAGCTTTTCAAAGGTGGACTAGAGACTAGGTTAATAAAAATGAAAGTTACGAGCACTGACTCTAGGTTCAAATTTTAGGCCTTCCATTGATTCCATGACTTGGGCAAGGTAGGCTGCATGTCTGGTCTTTAGTGTACTCACTGGTAAAATCAAAGTATTAAGGTATCATACAGAGTTGTACTCAGAATGTAAAATAATACTAGTAAAGTCTTTCAGCAGTTTGAGGAACACAGTGAAAACTTAGTAAATATTTTCTATTATTATTACATACCTCATCTTGAGTTCTCTACACAACTTCACCCAGCACTCAATATATTATGAATGGCTATTAGCTAGTCTAACCATTGGTTTTTAATTGTTCTTTCTTCTCTTCCTCCCTCCGCCATCCATACATATCCAGCATACCTGAGAACTCACGATTTGCTTTCATTAGTAACTGTGGCTCACTCTGGGAAGTGATTCAGTTTCACTGGTGGTTCTTGAGTGGAGATGATTTCTGAAGACATTCTGGTAAGTAGTACTTACCCTAGTTACTATATAAAACTAAGACTGATGCTAAGCATCCAATGATGCAAAGGAATAGCCTCCTTGTGATAAATTAGGAGGTCCAAAATGGCAACGGTACAAGGAAGAAAACTCATTAAGATTAGAAATTCGGGAATTACTTTATCACCAGCATCAAATGTGATGCCAGGCAAATTAGAAGCATTTCATAAATGATGCATGAAAAAGATGAGCATTTAAGTCCAGCACATGCTGTAAGAATTTACCTACTATAATTTACAATGGGAATATATAAACACAAGGAAAGCAGCTAATCCCCACAGGTCGTTTCTATTAATATAATCAGTCATAATGTTTCAACAATCAATATATCACTTTAAAAATCTTTTCCATTTACTCTCTTCTCCTGAAATAATGCTACGCAATGCAGGAGCACCATATAAGAGGGAAGATCAACACATTTAGTGTTCTTTAATTGAAAAGCCTGAGAACGCCATCATCACCCACATACTCTTGCACAGGGCACCTGTACATAGTTATGCTTTGAGCTACAATTCATCAACCACTGAAATGCAATGAGAGAGAGAAGATGGCAGAGTTTCACTGAGAAATAAAAAAAAATTTCAGTGTTAAATATCAAGAACATGAATATTCTTTCCAGCTAATATACAGTGTACACAGCAAGGTCAATAGTTTTGTTTTAAACGCTTTCTATTATCCAAAATAATACATGTCTTTTATGCTATTAAAGAATACTGAACCTGGAAGAATACACAGAAAAAACAATAGCAATAAAAGAAGCATGTAACTCAGAATAAGTTGATATAGTTGCAACTAGTCAGCAAAGGGCATTCTAAAATGGTTAAAACTTTAAATGCTTCTCTAAGAGGAAGAAAGCACTTCACTGAATTAAGACTGAAGACTAAGTCATGGAAATTTAGCAACTCATTGAGAACTTGTCTCAAAATAAAGAGCTGGGGATATAGTTAGTATTTTAGTAAAGACTTTGGAGGTTCAGGAATCTGAACATCTTCCTTAGAAGACTGAACGTATTTAAGCCATCTTGCATATCTAGAAAAAATAAAATGTCTAGCCTGTAGGTAGCTTATTATATTTATTAACTAAACAGATGAACGATGCACAGACTTTTCCCCTCATAAATGGCTCTTTAGGCTATTGACATGTCCTTTTATGTCCATGTTGTCCATTTTTGCTTGATTTTTGTACTTGATGTCCTAGTAAGTCAAAAATCAATGGCACAACAAATGCTGTGTTCAGATCAGGCTGTGTCAAATAAGACCTCAGTAAAATTTTTACTAAACCAACCACTTCCTACTAGCATCCACCACTATGGCAACAACCAAAACAAGGGTAGTATTCCTGACTTCCACTTAATATGATCTATCATTCCTTACCTTCCTCAGGGGCAGCCAAAGCTCCTTCAGGTAGTATAGGCTGTAGCTCTCCAGTTTCAGAATTATTCTCCAAATCGGTTATTGGCATTCCTTCCACATGACTTCCTTTAGCATTAGTCCTCAAATAGGGAGAAAATAACTCAGTGTCTTTTATAACTACTAAGTGATACAATAATGTATATTTTCTTGTCCTGAAACTGAGCCCCAAAACAAGGTTAATACTAAACTTCAAATTTTATTTTGAAAAATGTCACTAAAGACTCACAATGAAAGACTATGAGGTAGCGGACTGTATCAATGTCAATTCCCGGTTATAATATTGTATATAACAATGACTTTGCTAAATATTATCATTAGGAGAAACAGTGTAAGACATGCGGGATCTTTTTTTTTTTTTTTTTTGCGGCACCGGGGATTGAACTCACAACCTTGTGCCTGCCAGACAGGTGCTTAAGCCACTGAGCCAAACTCCCGGTCCTAGTTTTTTTGAGGTAGGGTCGCACTATGTAGCTCAGGACGGCCTTGCACTCACATTGTAGCCCAAGCCGGCCTCGAACTCACAAAGCTCCTCCTACCTCAGCCTCCTGAGTGCTGGGATTAAAGGCGTGCGCCACCACGCCCAGCGACATGCGGGATCTTTATTATTTTTTTATAATTGTGTATAAATCTATGATTATAAAAAACTTCAATTACAAAGTAAACAGAACTTCTAAATAGTATGTTCTCATTAATAACAAAGAATTTAGAAATGTATTACTGAGTGAGAAAACAAGGCATACCTTTTGTGTTAAGCTACACATCACAGTTGCTTAAATATACATAAAAGTGAGAAGACAGCATATATAAAATTAAGAACAGAAAAATAATTATGAACAGCAGGGAGTTGGAAAACAAGGCCTATTAGAGACAAGGATGGGGAAATTTTCACTTAATATTTTTTTTTCCCTTTTCATTCTGAACCATTTAATAAACTTTTTGTCTACACTGTTTAAAATCAAGTAAAGAAAAAAAGACATGAGCTGGAAAGCAGTCATATAAACCAGGCTGCCAGATACTATTAAATGTAAAATGATTACACATAGGAACTGCAGATATTTGTATATGAGATTTTATACTCTTAAGGAAAAAAAATGCTCATATACATTTAATCTTTATGACTAAAGGCAGATAAAAGTATTTCTATAACAAATAAAATATACTAAGAGATGGAGGGAGGAGAATAGGAGGGGATATAAAAAGAATTAAGGTGTTACATACATTTACCAATTCCCCCATGATGAATATAATCACTATATACCACAAACATGTACTAATAAAATTTGAAATCATAGTAAAATAGTGATAAAAATAATAATAGTAAAATATCATAGTAAAATAGTGATAAAAATAGTATATACTAGTATACATAAAACAAAAAAATAGAAATAAAAATAAAAAACCATCAAATATAAAAGCTACTTGCAGCTTTAACCTGAAAGGAACATGTACACTATCATGCTGGGTAATGGGAAAGACAAAATAATCTCCAGTGATTTTCACACCTTTCTATCAGTGAAACTTGAACTAAAACAAAAACTAAACTACCAGCTGATTGTTCAGATCTGGTAAACTACCAGCTGGTTGTTTAGATCTAGTAATGACAAGCCTTAAAACTCTATGAAATTTGGTAGCAAATGCCTGTAATCCTAGCACTCTAGGAGGTGGAGGAAAGAGGATTTCAAATTTAACCCCAGCCTGGGCAACTTAGTGACTCATTAAGACCTTGTCTGAAAATAAAAAATAAAAAAGGGCTGTGGCCACATAGTTCAGCATGAAGACCCTGAGGTTTAACCCCAGTACTAGAAACAAAACCAAAAAAAGTTATATGAAATTAAGTAAACTTAAGGGATGTCAGCATTTCTCTATTAATTCAAAGTTTTTTTCAAAGTCTCCAATGTAGAACTATTCTACTGTCTAAATATAGAAATGTATTTAATATTCATAAGCAAGATTAGCAGAAGGAAATTTATGGCTTATCTAGCATATTCACAGACAATGCATTCTGCTATTACTCTCACTTTTGAAGTCTGACATGGGTGGTATCTGAGTTTGTTTCCTGGGACAGATATAAAGGTGTCAACTACCATACATCCTTTTGGAAAGCCCAACTATGAGTTTTGAGCATGCTTTCATAAGAGAGAAAAAGGTGGGCCAAAAGCAGAAAATCATTGTTAAGGTAGTATTACTAGAGGTACTTTGTTCCATATAAAATACATATGACACACTTGTGACACATATAGCCCAGCACAAACATCTTTGAAAGGTATAGGACAGGTTAAAAACAAAAACACAAAACACCCCAAGAAATCTCACAAATCTCACAAGGCAAAGTTTGCACAGGTTGCATACATCACAGTTATCCTAATTTCTGTGAAAATGAACTCAAACATATTTAACTTGAACTTCTGGCACAATCTCATCCCAATTAAAAAAAAAAAAGTGGAGTCTTCCAATAGTTTAAAAAGTTACATTTCAATGCAATAAATGAATTTTCCACCCACAAAAAAATTAAAGCAGAAAATCATTTGTTCATTATTATGTAGATTTAACAGTCTAAACAACAAAAGAACTTTATGTACCCCAAGGTTATCATTTTCCTTCTTTTCTCAACAGAAGGTAAGCCATTGAAAACTGCCACCACAATAGCATCTGAGTCCAAAGCTTTACACTGCCGGTCTTCAGTTTTGGGCAAGATATCACTCGCGATGCCATGTATCAAGCCTCGGGGAGAACTGTGCCTACTCCCAGACTGAGAGCTTCCTGGGGAACCTTCAGAAAAGGAAGAAGAATATTCATAAAAGAAAATAAATATGAAAGTTTTCTTTTGGTGATATTAGAAAATCTCAACATATATATACAGTTTTAAACCAAATAGAAACTTCAAAATTTAAATATATATAAAACTGTAAGTACCAATCTTTTTTAAGCCAGGTACTTAAAATGAAGGAGTTCAGGGTCTGTTCTATTGTGAGATCACAAGTAGAACTTTGGCATTTTCAATGATTTTCTGCAGTCTTAAAAATATACTTCGACATCGATTTCCAGTAACTGACATTTACTCACCAAAACTATATTCTGAATGCCTCAAATTTACCTTCAGACAAAGTCTGACAGTCTCCTTTTGAACGACCATTTTCCCCAGAGTCCACCGCTCTTCGAAGTGATAGACTACCTGCTATACTGGTCCGAGCTGGCTTGGGTGAATTACTCTTCTTATTTGTGGCTGCAAAAACATTTAGAAACATTTTGGAATATAATAAAGTCACATAAAACTCACTACTTAAACAAAGGCTATTCTTACTCTGCAAGGACGCTTTTTTGTTTATATCATCCAAAAATAACTACTCCACAGTTTTAACGAATTTATTTGTGGTTTTATGATAGAAATATTCCTATTTTGTTGCTGGTGAAGCAGAATCTAACTTAGAGAAGATTATGACCTCACAAGAAAAACCATTCCATTCTCAAGGCAATTAAACTAAGTCTGAGAAAAATATCCCAAAACCCTGGGAAATTATGTTACTTAATTAAGAAGAAAATCAATTCTGAATTAGAAATAAATCACAACTATAATACTTCAAAAAAAAAAAAATCTGTCCCCAAAGCAGTAATGGTAAGAAAATGGACAGTCTTAAAATGCATTGATCAGAAATAATACAGAAATTCCCAGGCTAATATGCATATTCAAGAAGCTAGGAAAAAAGCATGAGATTTATTAATAGATAATAAGTTAGAAAGGTGAGCCGGGTGTGGTGGCACGCACTTTTAATCCCAGCACTCTGGACGCTGAGGTAGGAGGAGCGTTGTTGAGTTCAAGGCCGGCTTGGGCTACAACATGAGCGCAAGGCTGGCCTGAGCTACACAGTGCGACCCTGCCTCGAAAAACGGCCGGGAGTTTGGCTCAGTGGCTTAAGCGCCTGCCTGGCAGGCGTGAAGTTGTGAGTTTGATCCCCGGTGCCGTAAAAAAAAAAAAAAAAAAAGTAGCCGGGCGTGGTGGCGCACGCCTTTAATCCCAGCACTCGGGAGGCTGAGGTAGGCGGAGCGTTGTGAGTTCGAGGCCAGCTTGGGCTACAACACAAGCACAAGGCCGGCCTGAGCTACATAGTGCGACCCTGCCTCAAAAAAACCAGGGCCGGGAGTTTGGCTCAGTGCCTTAAGCGCCTGCTCTGGCAGGCGCGAGGTTGTGAGTTCAATCCCCAGTGCCGCAAAAAAAATAAATAAATAAATAAAAAATAAATAAATAAATAAATAAAGAAGTTAGAAAGGTTGTTGGATACAATGCCAATAATTGCACTTGTAAGTATATATTTATGATAAACATAAACCATACAAAAAATTGTACATGATTGCTCATAGCAGCATTACCAGCAATAGTCAAAAAGTAGAAATAACACAAATGTTCATCAACTGATGAGTGGATAAAAAATATGTTCCACAATGAAGTATCATTCAGCCATAAAAAAGAATTAACATGCTACAACATAGATGAACCTTGAAAAGGTTGTGTTAAGTGAAAGAAGCCTGGCATAAATAATTCATACTGCATAATCTCATTTATGTGAAAAGTCCACAAAATGTAACTCCACAAAGTTCATTAATGGTTACCAGATCTAGATGAAATAAATGAAAGGGAAGTTAACACCTTATATTTTCAGAAAGTTTTAAAAATTTAACAAATGGGGCATATAGAGGTCCCATCTGCCAGGAGTGGGGGGTGAGGAGCAAATGCATCCACAACCCTGCATGGCATAGAGAATTCTGACCAGCCCCACTTGTATGATTATTGTCTCTTCATCAAAAGTGCAACTGCTCAGTTATGTCCTCCTCCTTCATGATATTTTTCTGAAATGAACTCTAAACCCAACACCAAGGCAGAAGGCATTTTGCCGACTTGTCTAAGATCATGCAGCTGGAAAATGACAGTCCTACAAAGTACATAGATGATGAAATTGAGCATGGTGGCATAAGCCTGTCGCCAGTTACTCAGGAGGCCTAGGCAGGAGGACTGCAAGTTAAACAGTACCTGAGCAACTTGGAGAGACCTTGTCTGAAAATCTTTTTTTTTTTTCCCAGAAGACAGGGTCTCACTATGTAGTTCAGACTGACGTTGAACTCACAGCAAATCCTCCTGAATTTACCTCCCAAGTGCTGGGATTATAGGTGTATACCACCATACCCGATTTTAAAAACAAATTCTTTTAAAGGCTGGGGATATAGCTTGATGCAAGGCCTTGCTGCTTCCTCAAAGTACAAAATGCTGAACCTGAGAGTTGTTTAATATGATTGTAGAAGTATGCTGGTGAATAAAGTGCTAAAATGGAAACTGCCACAAACACAGCCAGTGAATCCCATTAAGCAAGACACAAAGAATGGCAAGCTTCATCATGTGGTGAATGAATATCTAACCTTTCAAGGGTTATAAATGTATCATGATGCCCTCTCAGATTTCAGAAGATTCCCATCAAAAACAGCACAATTAGCTATGGAGATAATGATCCTATTGATGTTTGTGAAATAGGCTCAAAGATTCTTTCTCCTGTTGAGGTTACATCAAGGAATTCTGGCTCTTACTGATCAAGGCAAAACAGATAGGAAGTCAACTGCCAGCAGATTTGATGATCATGAAGCCCCAAAGTTTCACAATATTGATGAACTTCAGAAGTTTAAACCAAGGTACCCAAAAGTTACTGTTACTTGGTTCAGATTTTATAAGGCATCACATGGGAAATCAAAAACCCAGTTTGCATCTCATAGAGTTCACAAACAAGGCTTTTTGCTCTTGATGTTACTAGGTCCACTGCAAATGTTGGAAAGCACTGCTTATGAAGAAATGTAAGGGACAGGATATAAGTTGCCTGAATATTATGCTCACTTTAGCAGCACTTCTATTAAAACTGCACAAATATGCAGGTATATGTCTTAGTTACTTTTCACTGGTTTCTGAGACAGAATAATTGATGCTCAAAATTAGGGAAGGAAAGGTTTATTTCTTACAGTTCTCGGGAACTTCTGCCCATACTCAGTTGGCTCCAAGGCAGCATGGCATGGTGGGGCCACCATTCATGGCGGCCGCCAAACAGCAAGGCACGCCGGCGAGAGAGAGAGAGGGCAAGAGAGAGGAACATGCATTCTTCCCGCCCTTACTCTGTATGTCGGCTCCACCCCTGGGCAGATGCGGCACTCACATCACCAGTCCCAGAGCTACACAACAAACCAATCATGAACGCCAGACTCAGCCCCATCCAAATTACATGAGGACTTGGGGGAACACAGATCCAATCAATACAGTATGTGATAGCCCTTTCTACTCTATGAAGCCGGAGCAAGAACATTAGTTGAGTTGGTAACATCTTTACTGAATAAAGAAAATAATGAAGAGTACTTTCTTGGCAAGTGATTGAAATATCTCAAGTTTTGCCATGAAGATACCAATCTCAGTATTTTTTTTAAAAGAATGTATAGGACATTAGAGAAATATTGGCAAGAAATACAAATGTTATGAATACTGTATTATTTTTAAAAGTACAAATCACAGTAAAAATGAAATCTGAAAATGACCCTGTGAAAACTACTCTTCACTCAAAATTCTTTTCAACTATCTTAACTAATTTTTTATATACATATACATAAACATATACATAGTTTTTCTTTGTCGCACAAGTGCAACAATACGATGGTTACATATGTGTGACTTATTTAGCTCACTGATAAGTATATTTTCAAGGCCCATCCATTTAAATATAAAAGTATCTAGTTTATCATTCTTTATAGCTGAGTAGTATTCCATTATATAGAAATACCACATCGTTTTGTCCATTCCTCAGGCGAGGGACATTTAGGTTGTTTCCAGGATCTGGCTATTATGAACTGTACAGCTATAAACAATAGGTGCACATATGTCTCTGTGGTATGATGTTTTTAGTTCTTTTGAGAAGATACCCAAAAGGGGAGTAGCTGGGTCCAATGGGACCTCCAATCCTAGCTTTTTGAGGGATCTCCACACTGACTTCCACAGTGGTTGCACCAGCCTGCATTCCCACCAACAGTGGAGAACGGTTCCTTTTTCTCCACAGGCCCTCCAGCATTTGTTATTGGTTGACTTCTTAATACTAGCCTTTCTTTCTGGGTTAAGGTGGAATCTCAGTGTTGTTTTCATTTGCATCTCTCGAATGACCAGTGCTGTTGAACATTTTTGCACATATTTATTTGCTGTTTGTACCTCTTCATCTGAGAAGTGTGTGTTCATCTCAGATGCCCATTTTTGGATTGGGTCTTTAAATCTTGGAGGACTGATTTTTTAAAGTTTTTTATACATTCTCAATAGTAATCCTTTATCTGAGGGACAGCTGGCAAACATTTTCTTCCACATTGTGGGTTGTCTCTTCACTCTGTTGGTGGTTTCTCCTGCTGTATAAAAGCTTTTCAATAGGATGAGATCCCATTTGTTGATTCTCTGCGAGAGTTCCTGTGCAATCTGGCTTTAATTCATAAAGTCTCTGCCTACACCAATGTCTTCAAGAGTTTTACCTACTCTATCTTCCAGGAGATTTTTTTTTTTTTGGCAGCACCAAGGATCGAACTCACAACCTCACGCCTGACAGACAGGCGCTTAAGCCACTGAGCCAAACTTCTGGCCCTAGTTTTTTGAGGCAGGGTCACACTACATGGCTCAGGCCAATCTTGCACTCATGTTGTAGCCCGAATCGGCCTCAAACTGACAACGCTCTGCCACCTCATCTTCTAGGAGATTTAATGTTTGTTTTAATGTTGAGATCTTTGATCCATTCAGATTTTAACTTAGTACACGATGGAAGATATGGGTCCAGTTTTAATCTGCGGCATGTGGAAAGCCAGTTTTTCTAACACCATTTATTAAAGAGGTTATCTTTCTTCCAAAGAATGTGATAAGGTAGCTTAGTGTGTCTGCAGTTGTTTCTGCATCTTCTAATCTATTACATTGATCTTCGGGTTTGTTTTTTTGTCAGTACCACACTGTTTTTATCTCAGTAGTTTTAAAACTAGTACAATTTCAAGTCAGGAATTGTGATGCCCCTTGTCATGTCTTTGTTGCCCAGGATCACCTTTCTATTCTAGGTCTCTTCTGGTTCCAGATGAATTTTAGGATTGTTTTCTCTAATTCTGTGAGATATGCTATTGGAATTTTGATTGGGATTGCAATGAATCTGTATAACAGTTTTGGCCATTTTCACTATATTGGTTCTTCCTACCCAAGAGCACTGGCTATCTCTCCATTTTCTAATATCCTCTTCAATCTCCTTTTTCAGAGTACTGTAGTTTTCAATGGTAAGGTCTTTTGCATCCTTTGTTAGATTGATTCCCAGGTATTTCATTTTTTGGATGCTATTGTAAAAGGTATTGTTTCCCTGATTTCTCTCTCAGTTTGTTATTCGTGTACAAGGTTATTGATTTTTGAGTGTTGACTTTTGTCTTAGTTACTTTTTACTCATTGCCAAGATGAAATACCTTACACCCCGAATTAGGGAAGAAAAGGTTTATTCTTACGGTTTCTCGGGAGCTTCAGTCCATTAGTTGGTTCCAAGTCAGCATGGGGTGGTGGGGCTACAGTTCATGGTGGCTGCAAGCCACAAGGCGCACTGGCGAGAGAGACAGGAAGGAAGCGGAAGCGGAACAGCAAGCAAAAGAGGAAGACCCTCCTTCCCTTACACTGTATCTCAGCTCCACCCCTGGGCGTGGGCAGTGTTTACATCGCTAATCCCAGCGCTAGACAACAAACTGAACACAAGCAGCCCCATCAAAAGTATGAGGACTTGGGGGTACATAGCATATCACCCAATACAACTTTGCAGCCAGCTACATTACTGAATTTGCCTATTAAATCTAGTAGTCTTTTGGTGGAGTTTTTGGGGTCTTCAAAGTATAGTATCATGTAATCGGCAAATAACAATAGCTGAACTTCTTCCTTTCCTATCTTGATTCTTTTTCTTTCTCTTGTCTAATTGCTCTGGCTAAAGTTTCCAGGACTATGCTAAACAAGAGTGGAGACAATGGACATCTTTGTCTTGTTTCTGATTTTAGAGTGAAAGCTTTCAGTTTTTGTCCATTTAGTACGATGCTGGCTGTTGGTTTGTCTTACATAGCTTTTATCAGATTGAGCTAGAGACCATCTATTCCAATTTTCTGTAGAGATTTTATCATGAATGGGTGCTGGACTTTGTCAAAAGCTTTATCTGCATCTACTGAGATAATCATATGATTTTTATGCTTGGTTCTGTTAATATGATGTATTACATTTATGGGTTTATGTATGTTGAACTATCCCTGCATCCCTGGGATGAATCCCACTTGATCATGGTGTACAATCTTTTGACGACTTGCTGCAGTCTGTTTGCCAGTATCTTGTTGAGGATTTTTATATTCATGTTCATTACGGAGATTGGCCTGTGATTCTCTTTCTTAGTTGGGTCTTTCTCTGGTTTTGGGATCAGAGTAATGCTTGCTTCCAGGAATGAATTTGAGAGTATTGCTTCCCTTTCAATTTCACTGAAGAGTTTGAGAAGTAATGGTGTTAGGTCTTCACAAAATTTCTTTTAGAATTCAGCAGTGAATCCATCAGGACCTGGACTTTGCTTTGTTAATAGGTTTTTAATTATATCTTCAATTTCATTTATTGATATTGGGCTGTTCAGGATTTTTTTTTTTCTTTTTCTTTTTCTTTTTTTTTTTTTGCAGCACCGGGGATTGAACTCTCAAGTCACTGAGCCAAACTCCTGGCCCTGGTTTTTTGAGGCAGGGTCACACTGTGTAGCTCAGGCTGGCCTTGCGCTCGCATTGTAGCCCAAGCCGGCCTTGAACTCACAATGCTCCCAAGTGCTGGGATTAAAGGTGTGTGCCACCATGCCCGGCTAGGTTGTTCAGGATTTTTATATATTCTTGATTCAACTTTGGTAATTCATACGTATCTAAGAATCTGTCCATTTCTTCTGTATTTTCCATTTTATTCAAAAACAAGTTTTCAAAGTAGGTATAGATGACTTTCTGGATTTCTGCAGGGTCGGTTGTGATTTCACCCTTTTTTTTTTTTTTTTTGTGGTACCAGAGATCGAACTAAGGGAGCCAAATTCCCAGCCCTATTTTTTTCAAGGCGGTGTCGCACTACGTAGTTCAGGCCGGCCTTGCTCACACTGTAGTCCAAGCCAGCCTCAAACTCACAATGCTTCACCTACCTCAGCCTCCCAACTGCTGGGATCAAAGGCCATGCCCAGCACCCTTTTCATTCCTAATTGCATGAATTTGAGTCTTTTGTTTCCTTTTTTTGATAAGGTTGGCTAAGGGTTTGTCAATTTTTTTTAATCTTTTAAAGAACCAACTCTTCAATTCATTGATTCTTTGTTTTTTAGTTTCTAGCGTGTTAATTTCTGCTCTGAACTTTATAATTTCCTCCCTTGTACCAGCTTTTGGTTTAGCCTGTTCTTCTTTTTCTGGAAGTTTGAGGTTCAACATTAAATTGTTTATATGAGCTTGCTGTTTTCCTGATATGGGTATTTACTGCTATAAATTTCCCTCTTAAGACTGCTTTCATTGTGTCCCACAAGTTCTGGTATGTTGTACTGTCATTGTCATTCAACTGTAAAAATGGTCTAATTTCTTTTTTGCGGCACCGGGGATTGAACTCACAGCCTCGCAGCTGCCAGGGCAGGCGCTTAAGCCACTGAGCCAAACTTCCGGCCCTAGTTTTTTGAGGCAGGGTTGCACTAGGTAGCTCAAGCCGGCCTTGCTCTCACGTTGTAGCCCAAGCCGGGCCTCAAACTCACAACGCTCCGCCTACCTCAGCCTCCCGAGTGCTGGGATTAAAGGCGTGTGTGCACCACCATGCCCAGCTTAATTTCTTCTTTAATTTCACCTGTGACCCACTGAGTGTTCAGTAGGGTGCTATTTAATTTACATGTGTTTATGAAGTTCTTGTGGTTTCCTGTGGCATGGATTTCCAATTTCATTGCACTGTGGTCTGATAGCATGTATGGGATAATTTCAATTCCTTTACATTTACTTAAGCATGTTCTATGAGCCAGTATATGGTCTGTTTTGGAGAATGTCCCATGTGCAGATGAAAAGAATGTGTATTCTGATGTTGTGGGGTAGAAGACTCTATAGACATCTACTAAGTCCATTTGCTCAAAAGTTTGATTTAGTTCTACTATTTCATTACTGATTTTTTATCTAGTTGATCTTTTTGTGACAATGGGGTTATTGAGGTCTCCCAATACAACTGTATCAGGGCTTATTTGATTTTTCATGTCCATTAATAATTGTTTTATATAACTGGGTACACTAATATTTGTTGCATATATATTTATGATTGTTATCTCTTCCTCTTGGACTGTTCCCTTTAACAAGATATAGTGACCTTCTTTGTCTCTCTTAATCAGTCTTGGCTTAAAATTGACTTTATCTGCAAACAGAATAGCAATCCCTACTTTCTTCTAATTCCTGTTACATAGAGTATTGTTTTCTATCTTTTGATTTTCAGTTTGTGAGTTTCTTTTTGAATTAAATGTGTTCGTTGTATACAGCATATTGTTGGATCTTGTTTTTTGATCCATTCTGCCAGTCTGTGTCTTTTGACTGGTGAACTGAGACCATTAACATTAATGGTTAAAACTGATAATGTATTGACTTATCCTAGTCATGTTGTTTTCCTATTATTGGCTCCCCTTTTTTTTCTTTTTCCCTTCCAATTGTTTGCCTTTCCTGGTAGATTCCTTCTGTTGGGGTTCACGGAGCTGTAGTCCTTATTATCTCTTTCTAAAATGTCCTTCAGAACGTTTTGGAGTGCTGGTTTGGTGGTTGTGAATTTCCTCAGATGTTCTTTGTCATGGAAATATTTCATTTTTCCATCTATTTTGAAAGTTTTTTGGGATATATCAATCTGGGTTGAATGTTGTTTTCCTTTAGAACTTGAAGTACTTCACTCCAAGCTCTCCTTGACTTGAAAGTCTGTGCTAAGAAGTCAGCTGTAATTCTGATGTGCTTTCCTTTATAAGGAATTTGTTTCTTTTCCCTAACAGCTTTTAAAATTTTACTCTTGTGTTGAATTTCTGGAATCTTGACTATGATATGCCTGGAATTAATTTTTTTTTTATCATTGCTAACTGGAATTCTATATGCCTCACTTATTTGTATGTCAAATTCTTTTTCTCTACCAGGAAAGTTTTCTGTCACGATGTCTGTGAGGATGTTTTTAATGTCCTTTGTGGCATCTCCTGCTTGGTCATTGACTCCAATTAATCTTAAGTTATACTTCTTTGTCTCATCAAGCAGTTGCTGGATTGATTTCTCATGTTTCCTGACTAGTTTTGAGAAATCTTTCTTTTCCTGGTCACTAACTGCAAGCCTATCTTCAATATCTGAGAGATCCTGTCCTCACATTGGCCTAATCTGCTTTGAATACTTTCAATGGAGTTTTTATTGTCCTGAATATCTGCTTGAATCTGCTTTATGGAATCCATTTGTTTCCTATATTGTGCTTCCTTAATTTGCTTAAGCTCGTTTATTTTTTTGTCTGTGTCTGCTCTAACATCACTAAGCATGGTGTGTATTTTGGTAATCTCTGTAGTTACTTGAGAAATTATTTTTGATTTCATTTTTTCCAGAGCCTCATTCAATTGCTTTGTTATCACTTCAGAGAGACCTGGTAGGGGGCTTTTGGGTTTTTCAGCCTCATTGCCCCCTGGGTTTGCCTTTGGTGAACTGGGTATCTGAGGTTGTGTCCTGTTTAAGTGACTTCTCATTTCTTTTCTTTTTTAGTTTAATTCCTAGAATGATACTTGTTAGTTGCCTATGGTGGGTTGCTTTATTGATGATACTAAGGACATCCAGGTGACGATCATGTCTCTGAGGTATCTTCCAGGTGTAGGTGTTTTCTGGGCTACGAGTCTGTTGAAGATCCCACCTCCTCAGTTTGTCAGAGATGAGAAGCTATTGCTCGCCTAGGCCAGCCCCTGGTTCTTTGGCACCATGCCTCAGCACTCTCCATGACCCCTAATCAATCTCAGCCCTGGACTATCAGGGCCAACAGCTATCTAGAACAATCGTGTTAATTTTGGCTGCAGTGGCACCCACAGCACCAAACAGAGCCAACAAAACAATAAACTGAGCCAACCCGATTTGCAGCCCTCAACTGTATAAACTGAATTTGTGACCATACAATAGAATGCAATACAATCATATACAATACATAAGTCTGCAATATGTCAATTTGTCCTCAAAGGTAAGGACCCAAAATGGATTAAGGAAAAGACAGAGAAGTGGGAAAAGAGAAAGAGAATACAAGTAGGTTGGAGGACAAAGATGAGTCTCATCAACTTAGGGAAACTGATGTAGAAAACTGAGGGAAAATAGAGCTAAAAGACACAGAAAGTAGAACAGAACAAAACCACACCCAGAAGGAGGACAGAAACCACACGAACACTCAAAAACAAAAACAAAAACAAAAACACTAAATAAAACAAAGAAGGAAAAAAAAAAAGTCCACTCCCAGGATTCTCTCTGGATTCACTAGTAGACAGCCTGTGGAGACAGCGACCCAAATCTGGGCACTGTATCCCCACAAGCCAGCAACTGCTCAACAACAGAGTAGTAGACAACCTTAGCAGGCTTGCCCCAAGACTCACTGGGCTTGGCGCAGTCCAGGCAATTTCCACTGGTCTGCGCCCAGCTAGGAGCTGCCGGATGAAGCCGGCAACAGTTCTGGCTCCAGGCTTATCCAGCCCAACTCCAAAATGGCTCTCAGCCAATTGCTGTCTCCTGCGGGAGGACAGAGCCCTCTGTACTCATGGCCGGCCAGCCAGCACAGTCCTCTGCATCCGCTGCTCTCCTCCACTGCCAAATCACTCCGCAGAGGCCCCCAGGGTCTCTAACTGCCACCGCCACTGCTACCGCACCCCCAGGCTCCAACAGCTCCCTTCGTACAGTGAGTCCGGCTCTGGGCAAAGACGCCACCAGCTACCGCCTTCTTCGTTGGAGTTTTTCTTTTCACTGTCTCTACGGGCTCCAATTCAGACTTCAGACTCTTCCGGGGTCCAAGGAACCCACTTCCCTCCTTTTTGTCTTCCTCAAGATGGTATATTCCAGCATCTAGATGGTGTCTCTCAGAGAGGCTGTTTTCTCTGCTGCTTACTACTCCGCCATCTTCCCAAAAGTCCTCCAAGATACCAATCTCCAAGGACTTTTAATTAAGACTCCTTTCCCTCTAAATGCCTGGGAAAGGCAGGTCTATGAGCATTTTCTCACTTGTTGTTGAAAGTTCATTTTATTCAAGCGTTTTTTTGTTTTTGTTTTTGTTTTTGAGACAAGGTTTTGCTCTGTAATACAGGCTAGCCTCAGTCTTATTACTCAAATTTCTGAGACACACAATACATACATAAACACTGAAAAAATTTTTTGGTGTTTTTGTGTGTTGTGGTATATTGTCAGGCTAGCCTTGAACTCTTGGCTAAAGCAATTCTGCCTCAGCCTCCTAAGTAGCTGGCACTATAGTTGTGAACCACTATGCACAGCTGAAATTTTTTTTTTTGAAAGACTAGAGTAAGTGACCTTACATTGATAAACTTAAAACCCTAATAAAACGAATTAACTTTCTTGGAATACCAGTTATAGAAACTAACTTAAATTGAAGCAGAAATATGGGAAAGGCTACCAGAGTTGGTTTTATGAATGAGTTTCATCAAACTAAAAGCTTGATAAATTTCAATAAAGTAAGAAGAGAGCAGTCTATTTAAAATACTTTACAGCACAGAAAAGGATAAAAGCTTCTGATTTTCTGAAAAAGGCATAGAATTGAAACTAAAAATAGTTAAGAATAATGCAAAACTCTTTACATATTAAGAAAAAAAATCAATGAATTGGCTAACATAGGATAAACATTAAAAACCTGTACCTTTACCATATGCCAGTAACAAATAATCAGAAAATATTTTGGGGAAAACAAAGATTCCAATCACACTAGCAACCTAGTCTTATAACACATCCAATAACCCACCCTCATCTTAACCAAAAGCCCAAGAAGTGATATCCAGTAGCAAATTTAATAAAACATACAAAGACCTATACGAAAACTGAAACTCTGAAGAAGAAAATATATATTTAAACAGACTGACCTGAATTAAGTACATTCCTAGACAGGAATACATGACACTGGATTTGGCAACACTTTTTTGGATATGACACCAAAGCACAAGGAACTTGACTGCAAGTAATTTTTCCCAACATGTAGATTGCCTTTTACTCCTCTGACAGTGTCATGTGATGTTAAAAGTTTAAATTCATTTTTGGTGGTGCACATTTGTAATCCCAGTACTCTGGGATGCTGAGGCAGGAGGATCTGAAGTCTGACACCAGCCTGGGCAACTAAAGTGAGGCCCTGTCTCAAAATGAAAAATAAAAAAAGGGCGGGCTGGGTATATAGCTCAGTACAAAGGAACTCCCAATCACCAAGGTCACCAAAAAAAAAAAAAAAAAAAAAAAAAAAATTCAAAGAATCAATTTTGGATAGGAGAAAAGCTTGCGTGTATCTGTGGTCTTATTTCCTTGGGAGACTTGTTTACATACCTTCAAAATAACCAATCTTTTAGTTTTTCAAATAGTATATAGAGAAATAACACTACTCGGACCTTTTTTACTTACAGTTTCTTATGTAACAGCTGGCAACTGATGACTTTGTCAGGAGCTCCATTCCCAAATCTTGTAATCTGCCAGAGTTTTCAGTTCCACATGCAGCCAGAGCTGTCTGGTCAGCAGAAAAAAGGGTTGTCTGCATGTCTCCAGAAGCAGTGCTGTTGCTTTTTATTTCTGAAAGTGTGTTCTTTACATCAGTTGTCATACATCGAACTTCAGCCATTTGAGTTTTGAGTCTTTTCAGCATCTTTAAATCAGAGGGCACTCGCCACATTGCCTGCTGCTTCCTTTGGTCTTTATCTTTTCGACAATATGATGCTTCAAAGAGAAGTAAGAAGTCATGTTAATATAAATTTCAACACTCATGACATCATTTTGTACCATCAGCATATATAGATGTGTAAAGCAAGCTATTTTAGGTGGTATTAAAAAAAAAAGCCAAGCATTAAATTCCATTAATGAAAATAAAGACAAATCCCTAATTTTATTTGCAACTTCAAAGTTAACAGTTTAAGCCAGGCATGGAGGTGCACACCTTTAATCCTAGCACTCAGGAGGCTGAGGTAGGAGGAGCATTGTGAGTTCGAGGCCGGCTTGGGCTACAACACAAGCACAAGGCCGGCCTGAGCTACATAGTGCAACCCTGCCTCAAAAAAACTAGGGCCATGAGTTTGGCTCAGCAGCCTAAGCACCTGTCTGGCAGGCGTGAGGTTGTGAGTTTAATCCCTGGTGCCACAAAACAAAAACAAAAACAAAGTTAAGAGTTTGAGTCACATGGTAATCACTCAACTCTAAATTATATACTTAATTTAAAAAGTTTAAAGACTTGACCTTATTGCTAATTTACAATAAAAGCATTGCGGCAAGGCTCAGAAGAGTATGCTTATAAAAGAACCCTGCAGCATTTTTCCCATATAATCTACTGTCTACCAAGATGTCAGAGCGAGTATCTTTCTTTTTTTCCTCTTTTGTGGTACTGGGGATTAAACCCAAGCCCTTGTGCATGCTAGGCAAATGCTTTATACTGAGCTACATTCCAAGCCCTTTTTCAATTGTTATTTTGAGACAGGGTCTCACTAAGTTGCCCAGGCTGACCTTGAACTTGCAACCCTGTTGCCTCAGCCTCTGAGGAGCTGGAACTACAGGTCTATATAACAGTAACTGGCTGCTGCCAAAGCAATTTTCTAAAACCCAAACCAGATTATCTTTCTGTTTAGAATCATCACATGGAATTCCACGGCATTTAGGAAGAACTGACATGGCACATAGGGCCCTACATTATCCAATTCTTTTATCGACCAGGGTATTTTATCTTCTGCCTCCCCTGCAAATGTACTCCAATCTTTTGGCATTACAAGGTGAGTATCCCTATCCAAAATGACCGGAATGATTAGGAACAAAAATGCCTCAGATTTTGGTACATCAGCATCAACTTTACAGGCTGAGCATCCCTTCAAAAAATCCTGAAATACTTTAAAATCTCAAAGAATTTAAACCCATGTCAATGCTCAAAAAGTTTTGGTGGGCCAGGCATGGTTATATATGCCTGTAATTCCAGCACTCTAGAGGCTGAGGTAGGAGGACTGCCATGAGTTCAAGGCCAGTTGGGACTGCATAGTGAGTTTAAGGCCAATGCAAAGTACATAGTGAGACCCTGTCTCAGAAAACGAGACAGTCAGACAGACAGACAGGCACACAGGCACGCGCGAGTGCACGTGTGCACACACACACACACACACACACAACTTCCATTCTGGAAGTATACAGTACTTGAAAAAGAAAAAGACTGCTCTCCACCTTACCACAGCAACTCTGTTTCTGTTTGCTACAGAAGTTCCGACTTAAAATTTTGTAGGCAAAAAGGAACAACAAAATTGTACAGAAGACTTGATAGATAAAGTCTTAGAAGGTAAAGCAGCATATTTTAATACACTGAATACATTTTAGAAAATATCAATAAAGTTTTTAAAATGTAACTTTTAATGGTAAGTCCTTAGCTGTCCAAAATAACTTATCTCTAAGGGTCTCAGAAAGTATAGATTTATTCACAGCCCCACCTTGTTTGTTTGTTTATTTATTTGTTTTATAAGACAAAGTTTGCTATCTAGTATAGGTTGGCCTTGAACTCACTGTTGTAGCCCAGGCTGGCCTCCAACTCACAGCAATATTCCTGCCTCAGCCTCCCAAGTGCTAGGGGTATAGGTGTGCACTACCACACCTGGCTGTTTCTCTTTAACATACAACTTTTGCATATTGAACACTGCTGCCAATTGGCATGCATTTTTAATAAATACCAGTACATGAATAACTGATGTTTTTGTATGTTCAACTTAGACACAGTTTCTCTTGGAAGTTAGGTTTGAAAACCTCTAAGCCCGTTCACAAACAGGACAACTGTAGTTATATATAGATTAAACCAGCGATGGCAAACCTAGAACTTTCAATGATCCAATGGCCGGCTGTAACACACATGCCCTGGAGTTCACCACCAATGGATTAAACTATCAATTAGACCACATAAATGGTAACTCGTTAAAAATCTCCTAAAAGGCATTTTTAATCTGTTTCTGTGTATAACACCTTTGGGCAACAGTAAAAAAGTAATTTGGTTGGTATGTCATACTTGTGACATACAATGAAAAATCTAATTGCTATACAAATACAATGTTTCTACTTGGATGAAATACATGGATAAAAATTCAATGGTTCTTTTGCAGACCAAGAGAAAAGAAGAAATTATTTTACCTGTGGGCTGCAAAAGTGAGGCAGGTGGGCGAGGCTGTAAGCCCCACAAATTTTCCATACTGCTCCTGTCCTTAAGGTCCAACAAATGTATTAAGATTAAAGGATCAATGTCTAATAAACTACTGGTAGCAGCAGAGCATAAATGTGCTCTTCTTGACATTCGGCTGCTGGCACCCACATACCCATGGCTACTACCTGGAAAGAAATAAAGATATAGAAAATGTATATTTGTCAAATTTAAGTACGCATAAAAGAAAAGAAATGATTAATGTTGTCTGAACACTATCTACACATCTGTCTCTTAGAAGTTCATATTCGTGATGAGAAGCACAAAGAGATATACCACAGCATAGTGATTAAGCAGTGGTCTTATTAATACCCAGAATTCAAAAGCAATGATCAACCTCATCTGGAAGCCTAAAAATAAAGACAACAAATGTATAGAATGTGCACAATTAAATTTTAAATGAAAGAAGATAAATTCTCATGATGTAACAGAATCCAAAGAACAAGTTAAGAATCTCCATGTCTCTGGATGACAAAATGTTCAATGACAGTTTGGTACTTTTTCTCTAGCTTAATTAATATTAGAGTACAATTTGAGGTTTTGTGACTAAACTTGTTGATGACCTGTACACATTATAGACATTTGTATTTCTTGGTGCCTAAAGCAAAGGAAAGCATCTGATTTTCCTCCAGTGATTATTACAATGTCTAGCAATGAAGTACGAAAATGTTGCATAAACTAATCTTCAATAAAGTTATTTAAATATATCCTAAAGAGATACATCTTTTAAAAATGCTACATGCATCAGTGGTAGAGTGCTTATCATAGATGAGGATGTGTGTAAATTCTAGAAACACACACACAATACCACATATGCAAGAAAATCTAAAGTTTAAGTAGATAACACGAAGATAATACAATTAAGTCCAGTCAGGCATGGTGGCACACTCCTGTAATCCTATCACTCTGGAAAGCTAAGGTAGGAGAATTGCAAGTTTGACCCCAGCTGGCACAACTCAGTGAGAACTTGTGTCAAAAAAAAGGGGGCAGAGTGCTGGAGATAAATGAGCTCAGTGCAAAGACCACAAGTTCAATTCCTATTATCATTTAAGAGAAAAACAAAACGAAACAAAACATAAAATCGTGTGTGTGTGTGTGTGTGTGTGTGTGTGTGTGTGTGTGTCTGAGTGTGTGCAAGTTAAGTAAATCTGGTCCTAAACACATGAGTATTTATGAGAGGTTCAACCCAAAATAATTTTGGGGAAAAGTTCTATTATTTAGAAGCTTTGAGTCAATCAGTAATTTGCATGTTTTTCACTTATTTTCAAATGCTCTTGTCTTCAACTGTTCTCTTCTTCTTTCTTAGGATAAGAAATGACATCCTAATGATGTTACTGCCAATTTATGCCACTGCCAATTTTTCTTCCCAGTCTGTGTCCAGTAGACCTCTCATTAAATTGCAGAAAACTATCCCCCCTTTATACTGAAATTGTTATTTCTCCTTTTACTAGAAGTTCCCAAATTAGGATATATATCAGTCAGCTAGAAAAGATAAAAATATTCCTGGCTCTACTGCAGATACACTGAGTGAGAATACTGGAGTGGGATTGAGGATCGATTTCCAAAAAGCTACTTAGGTGTTTATGATGTACAGTAAACCTCAGGTGGTTATAATGTATAGTAAACCTTGTATCCTGGGGTGTGGTATCTACTGCCGGATATCTAGTTCTCCTTTAAATATAGGAGTTGCTCAGTCTCCTATGTTCACACCTAAAGAACAAAGAACAGTTAGCAGTCTCCTGGTTCTCACTGCTCTTCTAGGCCACCATTCTCACCACTCAACAAAAACTCCTTTCTTTGGGGTTTTATACACTTTGTCTACTCCCAGTCCATATGATCATTCTTTTTCTACTATCATATCCTAGGACAGACATCAATGGCCTTAGCATCTATTTCAGTTCCCCTCTTAAGAGTTAATGTTGCCACCATTCTGTGCATATGTACACGTATGTCTCATACATGAGTGTACAGCCCAATCAATATTCACAAGCAATCACATCAAGATGAAAAAAACGATTAATACTGACACCCCAGAATCCCCACCATACTTCCTAAAATTGATCACTACTACTCCCTAATGGTAACCTTGGTGGTCTTAACTTAAAACACCATAGACAGTTTAGCCTGTTTTGGATTTATACAAATTTAATGAGACGGTATATATTCTTAGATCCTGCATCTTACTCTGCATTAGACTTACACGATTCATCTATAATACTATACATAGCAGTAGTTTATTCATTTTCATCTCAGAACATGAATATATCCAACTTATTTCTCTATTCTATTGGGAGAGAATTTGGGTTGCCTCTAGTTTGTAGCTATTAAGAATAAGGCCATTCGCGTCAGGCGTGGTGGCGCACGCCTTTAATCCCAGCACTCGGGAGGCTGAGGTAGGAGGAATGTTGTGAGTTCAAGGCCGGGTTGGGATACAACCTGAGCGCAAGGCTGGCCTGAGCTACATAGTGTGATCCTGCCTTGAAAAACTAGGGCCGGGAGTTTGGCTCAGTGGCTTAAGTGCCTGTCTAGCAGGCGCACGATTGTGAGTTCAATCCTCAGTGCCACAAAAAAAAAAAAAAAAAGCCATTGGCTGATGTGGTGTACAGCAATAATTACAGCACTCAAGAGGCAAAGGTGGGAGGATCATTTTGCATTTGAGGTCAGCCTGAGCTATACAGTAAGTTCAAGGGCAACCTGAACTACATAAAGAGATCCTATCTCCACTAACCAGTCAATCAATCAATCAAGCTAGTCACTAAAAATACAAGCAAATAACCATTCTTTAAGCTCATATGGAAAAATTAAACATCTTGTGAAAAATCAAATGGATCAGTGACAGGTTCTTCTCCTCTTGCGCCAACCCAGATGAATCCTACTAAACTGACATCAATCAACTCAAGTTCATTAGAGCACAGTGTATGTATTAGGAGAAATCTCACAGTCCTACAGTCTAGTCCTAAAGTATTTTCATAGTCTACATTTTCACATCCTTAAGTTTGTTGTAAATTAACTTGTTTTCCTCAAAGATAAAAAACTAAAAAAGAATGATGTTGCTCTAAAAATTCCTGTAGAAATCTACTGGCATGCCAGGCATGGTGGTGCATGCCTATAATCCCAGCACTCGGGAGGCTGAGGCAGGAGGATTGTTGCAAGTTCAAGACCAGCCTGGGCTACAAAGTGAGCTCAGAGCCAGCCTGAACTGCATAGCTAGACCCTATCTCAAAAAGACAAAAAAAAAAAAAAAAAAAAAGAGAGAGAGAGATAGAGATAGAGATAGAGAAATCTACTGGCAAACACTAGCTCACATTTCTGCCGGAAATGGTAGAGTCATAGGCAGGTATATTTCAATTTTGGTAAATACTGTCCAATGATTTTCTGAAACAGTAGTGTCAATTTTCATTCCCACCAGCATGGCATGAGAGTTTCCACCTCTCCATATGCTTTCAACACTTAGTACTGGCAAGTTTGTACAATATTAATAATCATGGTTACTGTGCGGTGGAAGTTCATTATTACTTTAAACTGGCATTTCCTAAACCTAGAGTAAAGAAAATTGAACAGAAACTCAGAAACCTTTGAGATAGCACTAGGAGAGTAATCAGCACTTGAATGCTAACAAAAATAAAGGTGTGGATAAAATCACTAGGCAATAAAACAAGGAGCAGAAGAGAACAGGGCTTAAGACTTAAGTAGAAATGTTAAAGGAAGAGATCTTTAGTTATTTGTTATCCAAATATGCAAAAGAACAAGCCAGCAGTCACATTAACGGCAAAAACGGGTGATGGATTTGAAAGTCTCATCAAAACTTATCTTGAAATTTGATTCCAAACGTAACTGCTAAGAAGTGTAAATGGGCCAGCGATATAGGTCAGCAGTTCAGCACTTGCCTGGCAAAGCAGAAGGTCCTGAGTTTGATTCCAGGTACCAAAAAACAAAACAAAAAAAAAAAAAAAAAAAGTGTGGGAATTTTAGAGATGATTAGATGACAGGGGTTCTATTTTCATGAATAAATTTATGTCTTCTTGAGAAACTGAGTTAGGTCCCTCAAGACCAGATTACTTACTCTATGAGTTGTTCCAATGCAAAGGTTACGTTTGTGGTTTTGGTCTCCTTCACGTGCACTCATTTTCCACTCTTGCACACACTCTTGCCATCTGCCATGAGGCCTCACCAGAAGCAGAGCAGATGGTAGCACCATATTCTTGGAACTTCCAGAAATGTGACCTGAATAAACCTCTTTTCTTTATAAACCACCCAGTCTCAAGCATTTTGTTATGGCAATGAAAGACAGACTAAGAAAACTGAAACTTAGAATGGGTTTGGTGCTGTAACAACAACTTTTGAACCAGGCAATGGACAACAGTTAGAACGATTTGAAGGAGCAGATGGAAAATAATATAAACAGAGCATTTCATGTGATCTTTTGAGGATTCAGAAGACAAGGGCACAAAGAAAAGTTTGAAACTTCTTAGAGGTTGGCCAAGTGCTCATAACCAGAATTCTGATAGAAATGTGGACAGTAAATAGAAATAAGGAAATGTCTTACTAGAAACTGCAGAAAATATCATTCTTGCTATGAAGTAGTAATGGCTGAACTGTGTCCACGTCCTAGTTTATGGAAGACAGATTGTGAGTGTGGTAAGTCAGGTTATCCAGAGAAAAACATTTCTGAACAAAATATAGAAGAAGCTTTACAGGTACTTTTAACCACAAACATAAAAGTCAGGAGCAAAGGCAAGACCTAAAGATGGAATGCACAATAAAGATGGAAGCAAAATGTAAGGATCTGAAAATTCACAGCTTGCCCATGTAAAGGGCAAAAAAGGCTGTTCAAGAAAGAACATAGCTGTCACTTGATGGAGAGATTATTTCAGATAAAAGGTAGCCAGGTGCTAACCATCAAGATGATGGGATCAAGGCCCTTCTATTACATCCTCAGAGGCCTAGGAGGACAATGTGGTCGCAGGACACAGGCGCTTGCCAAGGGCTTGCTGACCGGGCCACTTATTATTCTGCTCCCTGCACTCTGGTGCCATGTTCAGTGGCTCAGATGGACCCAGGAGTGCATCATGATGTGCTCGAGAATGCAAATAGTATGCCTTGGTAGGCTCCACACACTACAGGTATTAAGTCTGAGGGCTCTCCGGACGCAAGAGCTATGGAGGTGTGGTGGCTTCCACTTAAATTTCCAGGAGGCTGGGCAGAAACTTGCTGCAGGCTGGAACTACCACAGAAATTATTTGGTGCTATCAGAGGAGGACTGCTGCTCTTGAGATTCCCAAATGATAGAGCTACAGGTACCAACATGTAACCTGTGAGAATAACCCCTTGGACTTGGACCACCAAAGCCACACAGCAGGGTTTCCCAAAGCCTTGTGAGCTGATCCCCTATCCCAGTGTACACAGGAAGTGCCATATGAATGAAAGGATTGTAACCTGCCGGGCAACATGGAATGAGAAAATTTAAAATGTTTTCTTTAGACAAATGGCTTTTCAAACTTCCTCGGGCTCCAAACTTTCTCAAGCCTAGCATGTAAACTGATACCTCCTCCTCTCCTTAGCCTAGAGGAATGTAAAGAATATACAGATGCTGAAACCAAGAAATCAAAGTCCAATTTCCATTCCACAGGAAAGAAGGGAGCAGAAGATGGCTTCTGCTCTAGGATAAAGCAAGCCTGGAGTGGTGTACAGTCTTATTGCCATGCTCTTCTGTTTCTTACTATGAAGGCTCTTGGATACAATGCAATGGTAACCTGTGGCAGTGTAAGTCCCCTCCATCTTCTCAAGAGATAGCTTTAAATAAAACCATTTTTTCCTTTCACCAAAAATATCTTCCTGTGGTTTGTTTGGAAGAGTGAGCAAATGGACCTATACATGTACACTCTAAAATCCATACTACAACATGTAAGACTTTTAATACCACAAACCAGGTAGAGCAGTGGCTACCACCTACTAACATATGATATGGTCCAAAAAAGAGCAAAGAGATCAGACAAAATGGCTTGTGGGGCTTGGTTGCTATACCTGGAAGTCCTGAGGCAGCTGCATCTTCCATGAGTTCTCCTTCTTCCAATTCCATGTTGTTATATTCTACATCATTTTCTCCAGACCTAAAAATAAACAAAATTCATTATCATCATGTTAAACATAATTAACATTTTTATTTGTCCCACTTAAGCAAATTTTGTAACAGTAGTGCACAGCTTTCTCCTCTGAAGACAGGATAGTTACAAGTAAAAACTTGTCAATATTAAACATATGAGTGCTGTTAACATTCGAACCACTTCTTAAAAACAAAGGTATGTTAACAACACTTCAAATCAGAAAATTTGAGAACCACTGTAAGCAGAAGATATTACAGGTTTCAAGTATTAATGGCACTAAAATTAAGCTTAAAATAATATATTTTAATGTTTAAGAAAAAAACACAAATTATTACATATGATTAAAATAACTTGAGAAAAGATGCTGCTGTTTCCCATTAGGACTCACAAAGTGTCCTTTATTAAAACAAACAAACAAAAACATACCACTCACTACTACTTTAAGTGCTTTAAGAAGTAATACTCCGAAGAGTTCAAATCAATGCTAGTTTTATGCATTTAGAGAAATCATTTTTTTTTTTTTGGATCACTGTTCTTTATTTATTTTTTTATTTTATAACAAAAAAGAATGTATAGGACATTAGAAAAACATTGGCAAGAAACACAAATGTTATGAATGTTGTATTATTTTCAAAAGAACAATTCACAGTAAAAATGAAATCTGAAAATGACCCTGTGAAAACTACTCTTCACTCAAAATTCTTTTCAACTATCTTAACTAATTTTTTATATACATATACATAAACATATACATAGTTTTTCTTTGTCGCACAAGTGCAACAATACGATGGTTACATATGTGTGACTTATTTAGCTCACTGATAAGTATATTTTCAAGGCCCATCCATTTAAATATAAAAGTATCTAGTTTATCATTCTTTATAGCTGAGTAGTATTCCATTATATAGAAATACCACATCGTTTTGTCCATTCCTCAGGCGAGGGGCATTTAGGTTGTTTCCAGGATCTGGCTATTATGAACTGTACAGCTATAAACATAGGTGCACATATGTCTCTGTGGTATGATGTTTTTAGTTCTTTTGGGAAGATACCCAAAAGGGGAGTAGCTGGGTCCAATGGGACCTCCAATCCTAACTTTTTGAGGGATCTCCACACTGACTTCCACAGTGCTTGCACCAGCCTGCATTCCCACCAACAGTGGAGAACGGTTCCTTTTTCTCCACAGGCCCTCCAGCATTTGTTATTGGTTGACTTCTTAATACTAGCCTTTCTTTCTGGGTTAAGGTGGAATCTCAGTGTTGTTTTCATTTGCATCTCTCGAATGACCAGTGCTGCTGAACATTTTTGCACATATTTATTTGCTGTTTGTACCTCTTCATCTGAGAAGTGTGTGTTCATCTCAGATGCCCAATTTTGGATTGGGTCTTTACATCTTGGAGGACTGATTTTTTAAAGTTTTTTATACATTCTCAATAGTAATCCTTTATCTGAGGGACAGCTGGCAAACATTTTCTTCCACATTGTGGGTTGTCTCTTCACTCTGTTGGTGGTTTCCCCTGCTGTATAAAAAGCTTTTCAATAGGATGAGATCCCATTTGTTGATTCCATTTACAGAAATCTCAAGATCAGCTTCCAGTTTGACAGTGTAAGGAACTGTAGAATTGTTCTCAACTGAGAACCGATGGAAAACATTTCTATAAAACCATTTTTAAGCTGGGTATAGTGGCATATGATCACAATTTCAGCACCCTAGGAGGCTGAGGCAAGTGGGACTCTAGCCTGGGCAAATGAGAAAGACCTGCTCTAAAAATAAAACCAGGGTTGGAAAGCTGGGAACAATCCAGCACCCAGGAGGCTGATCAAAGAAGATTGCCGTGAGTTTCAGGCCAGCCTGCGCTACACAGTGAGTTCAAACCCAGCATGAACTACAGAGCAAGATCTTGTCCCAAACAAAGCAAAGCAAAGCAAAGCAAAGCAAAGCAAAGCAAACGGAACACAACACAACACAACACAAGGAACAGGAAATTCACATTTTAAGAGTGGTTGTCCCAGGGCGAGAAAAGGAGAGTTGGAAATATAGCTCAGTAGAGTGCTTCCTTTCATGCACAATGCCCCTGGTTGAATTCCCAGAAGTACAAACAAACAAACAAACAAACCCCAAAAAAACCAAAACAAAGATTCTGGAAATGGTCCTAAGGAAACAGAGTTAATGGAGAAACATCTACTGCCCCCCCCAAAAAAGTATTAAAATTCAGTTAGAAGAAAATGCATTTGTGGTACCTGAACCAAAATCACTCCTATCCCTTCCTAATTCACCCCAAAAGAAATTCCACTCCAGACTTTCTCACTTCTCACAGCTCCCAAGAAGTTATACTCTTGGGAGAGGAAAGAAATAGGTATTTCTCATTTTGCCTCTAGCTACTTTTTGCTGATTGAAAAAAAAAGTCCAGGCAGGGGCAGAAGAGGACAAAAACAGTGTTTACAGAATGTGGATTTCAGCCTATGAAGATTGTAAAAAGTTCTAGTTAAATGATAATAATAATAACATGAGTGCACTTGAGACCACTGAAATGCACTTAAAAAAGGATCTGTGTATGTAG
This sequence comes from Dasyprocta punctata, assembly GCA_004363535.1. Classification (NCBI taxonomy): domain Eukaryota; kingdom Metazoa; phylum Chordata; class Mammalia; order Rodentia; family Dasyproctidae; genus Dasyprocta; species Dasyprocta punctata. The sequence continues at coordinate 80,423 of RJWM01005600.1, forward strand.
CTCAGTTGGAAGGTCCTGGGTTCAATCCCTGTACCGCCAAAAAGAGGAAAGGAAAAAAACAAACTACAAAGAGGAAAAAAATCCTTAATGGTAAAAAGCCAAAGAATGCAGTTAAAAAATGGGCAAACACACAGAAAATTTCACTGATAAAGACATATTTTAAATTAAACAGATAAAAAGATGTTCAGTATTACTAGTTATTAAGGGGATACAAATTTAACCAAATGAAGGATCTCTTCACAACTAACAAAATAATCAAAAAATAGTGACAATACTAAATCCAAGTGAAGAACCAGAGAAACTCACTTACTCATACACTGCTGATGGGAATGGAAAATACTACAGCTATTATAAAAAACTCTCAACACTTTAAGAATTAAAGATGCAAATGCCATGTAATTCAGTAGCTGCATTTATTCCAAAGAAATGATGCCCAAACCTTTACGCATCCCAGGTTGTCCTTTAATGAGCAAATGGCTGAACAAACTGTGGCACATCCACAACATAGACCAGTGATGGTGAACCTTTTAGAGCTTTCAGTGATAGTCTGCTGAGATACATGTGCCATAGGTACATCACCACTAACACAGAACACTACTTGACAATAAAAGAAATGAACTAGTTACGCATGCCATAACCTGGATGTATCTCCAGAGAAATATGCTGAATGAAAAAAGCCATCCCTTTAAGGCAACAGTAATGAACCTACGACATACATGTTGCAGCAGGTACAGAGAGCCCTCTGTCACTACATGAGCCAAGTTGCTCTAACACCCAAGTATCCGACGACAGTTGTCTTTTTTTAAAACTAAAACTCAGTATTTGGGTTTAATTGCAGCGTTGGCACTTTGCAGTTTGGGCACTTTTTTTTTTTTGTCATTTCAAGACAGGGTCTCACTATGCAGTTCAGGCTAGCCTTGAACTAACTTTGTAGTCCAGGCTGGTCTCGAACCTAAAATGAACCTCCTGCCTCAGCCTCTCGAGTACTGGCATTATAGGTGTGTGTGGGCACTTGGTCCTTAAAAGGTTTCCCACCACTGTTTTTTTCTTTTTGGTACCAGGAATCAAACTCAGGACCTTGTACTAGCCAGGCAGGCACTTGTGCTGCTGAGGTATATGCCTGACCCTGCCATCACTGTTTTAAGGTTATCTACTATATGATCCCATTTACATAGCATTCTTTAAAGGACAAAGTTATAGAAAAGAAGAGGTGGGTGGTTTTCATTGGTTAAGGAGAAGGTTGAGATGGCAAGAAGGTAGGTATAACTATTAGAAAACAGTAACAGGAATTCTTACAGTGATAAAAATAGGTTTTATTGGTGCTGTTTTGTTTGTTGAGAAAGGATCTTGCTATGCAGTTAAGGCTGCCCTTGAACTCACTATGTAGACCACGCTGGCCTCAAACTTGTAATGATCTTTCTGCGCCAGTCTCTCAAGTGCCATGATCACAGGTGTCCACCACTACATCTCGCTGTGATGGAAATGCTTCATATCTTGACTATATCAATGTCAATACACTGATTGTGATATTTTACTACAGCTTTTCAATTTAGGGAAAACTGGGTGAAGTGTGTTGGAATCTTTACATTTCTTTAACCACATGTAAATCTACAATTATCTCATAATAAAAAGAAAAAAGTATCAGAACAAACACACATAACACTATTAACAGAAAGAGTATGGAGAGACAAACTAGAAGAAGACAAGAAAAAAGAAAAACATTTTCTAGTTTAAAAAGATGGTGCTAATCATTATCCAAACAGATTGTAGCTACATTTTCTCATCTATAAACAAAATGAATCAACCTGTGTTGTTATTTCTATGAATTATAATTACTGAACTAGAAGTCAGAATAAAACACTGTTAGAAAAAAGATTAAAAAGTCGATTTGAGGCTGGGGATTTAGCTCAGCGGCATAAGCGCCTGCCTGGCAAGTGCAGGGTCCTGAGTTCAATTCCCAGTAGCCAAAAAAAAAAAAAAAAAAAAAAAGTCAATTTGATGAAAGGTTTGCTGTAGGAAGGAAGTTTTATTTACATAAAATTCAACTCCCCAGGACAATCTTGAAATAAGGCCTAGCGACTTAACAGTCAAACTGAGAATAACTACAATCTGGGCATAGCGGTGTGTGCCTATAATCCCAGCACTGTGGGAGACTGAGACAAAAGCATCTCAAATTGGAGGCCAGCCTGGTCAATTTAACAAGAACATCTCTCAAAAAAAGGAAAACACCAACCAAGTCAGGTGTGGTAGCACATGCCTCTAATCCTAGCACTCAAGAAGCTGAGGCAGGACGATCATTGCAGGTTCAAAGATCAGCCTGGGCTACAAAGTGAGCTCAGGGCCAGCCTAAAATTGCATAGTGAGACTCTGTCTCAAAAAGCCCAAAATAAATAAATAAGTAAGTAAGTAAGTAAGAGGTTTAACAATGAAATGTACGTAACACTCCAGATTAAATCCTGGACCAGACAAAGGATACTACTGACAAAATTTTTAAAAAATTATATATGAGATGTACAAAAACTGCTAACTAATTCCTACTTTTAAGCCTTGGTTAATGCTTCTAATTTTATAGTGGTAGTTAATGTGGAATACTTACATAGTTTCTTCATCAATGTCATTTTCTTCTGTGTTACTTGTTGCTGTGGAACTAGCAGAAGAACTGCTACCATCAAGATGATTTACTTCATCTTCACCAACAAGATCTAGATCCAGATCTCCATCTGAAAGCTCATGCTAGATTAAGGCAGAAAACAAGATTCCTATTCCAAATGTTTCTACTTGGGTCATCCAAGCTAGGCCACAATGTAAACATCAATGAATACCACCTAGAGAAAAGTCACACAACCACACTGACTTACGTCACTATAAACATGTGGTCAATTTCAGCTAGGCTCTCAGTGTGACTAGAAATGCTTCACATACTCTACATCAGCTTCTAGTAAGGTTCCTCAAATAGTATTACCTCAAACCATACTCAAGAGCCACTGAACCTTTATACTGTCCAAGGTAATAAATGCAAGTCTCATTTCAAAAATAACAAATACAAAACAATCTTGTCTCTATATACTTGTATTAACTAAAAATCACAAACTTTTCTTTTGGGAGGAGGGAGCATTCCTGGAGACTAAACCTAGGACCTCTGCAAGAACTATAATCACAGTCTTTTTTTCACTTTGAGAATGGGTCTTGCTAAATTGCTAAGTTACCCAGGCCAGGCTCAAACTTGTGACCCTCCTGACTCAGCCTTGCAGAGTGCTGGGATTACAGGCATGTACCATCACACCCGACTATGAATACTTCTTAAATTATAATTATTGATTAGCTAAGACAAAACCTGGTAATCTCCCAAGTTCCAAATCATAGCTAAGAAAACCTGGTTATCTCCCAAGTTCCAAATCATATGTAACACTTTTTTAAAAATCCACAATTACATTAGTTTAGTTTTTAAAATGTACATCACAATTTGCTTCATAGATTGCATAGTTTTCTGTAATGAATTAAATTTTAGAATTTTGAAATGCTCAACAACTTGTGACTCAAAAACATTAACATTGCTGGGGATTTAGCTCAGTAGGACAAGCACCTGCCTGGCAAGCGCAAGGTTGTGAGTTCAATCCCTGGTACCAAAAAAAAAAAATAAAATAAAATAAAAAAATTAACATTTATAGAAGATCATCAATAATGAAAATCAGCAGATAATATTGTAAATATACTGTTTCCCCCACTGTTGGAAAGCGTGATACTACCATTTCTATAATTTGTTATCAATCTAAAACTGGCTCAATTATTACATGATAATCCTCATTCTGAATCTTCTCCTCATCTTCTTCATCTTCTTTGGTCTCTCTTATACAAGCTGTAGCAGGACCACTTTCAAGAAGCATGTCAGAGCATGACCCAGACTTCTTTGCTCGTGTCTCAGCTGTGTCATCAGTTTGGGGGCTAAGATGATTATCTGGTGGTGACAAGTCTCTTGATTTCTGAGTTCGAGACAGCTCAATGGTAAGTCTCTTAAAATAAGAACAGAAAAATTAACATTAGTCATAAAAAGTGCCTCATTGGCACAGTTAGGGAAAAAAAAAAAAATGTGTTCCTAAAACTATCTGTTGAACATTGTCTCTCACCCTTTCCTGCCTTTTGTTTATAAAAAAAAATTCCACGACAAAGATAAACTTCTCCATATAGTCTCATCCTTGCATATCTAGTACAAGCTATATATACAATTAGCAAACAAATATGGGCAGCTTTTTGTTTTTTGCAGAGGTGAGTATCAAAGTCAGGATCCTATGAATACTAGGCAACTGCTCTTCCACTGACCCACAGCTTTAGCACTCTGGGTGTTTTTTTTGTTTTGTTTTGTTTTTTCCAGTACTGGGAATCAAACTCAGGACCTTGCACTTGATAGGCAGGCACTGAGCTTCAGCAGTTTTAAATAGTACACTTACATGAAAATCTCCAAACTTATGTATTTATTCAGATTTTCTTTCCTCGTCAATCAACCACTTTTACTACTCAACCTTCTACCTCATCCCAAGTTCCATTGGAGAAAAAGAAAAATTCCTCACTACTGTAAAATAAAAATTCATTAATTGATCTTTTCTAGTGATCAATCAACAACACTGAGAGTTCAAGATAGAGAAATTTCAAGTATTTTGTAGTTCTGAAATCTTTAAATCCAAGACAGCTTGTGGGATAAAATTAATTTTGTCATGGAGAGAAAAATAGAGTTTACTTCAAACTAGACCAGGACTGTGCAATATGACTTCATGAGATAATGAAAATGTTCTGCATTGGCAATGCCAATACAAGCACTAATTTGTATACAAAGACCTAACAAATAGTATCTTTATTTTTAATTAAGTTAAAGTGACAGCCAAGTATGGAGAACAACTATCAAACTGGAGAGTAACAACACAGACACAAAAAAATAGGTAACAGCATAACTGGGATTTTTTTCTATAAAATTACAAACAAGAATGAATATGAAAAATCTAAAACCAAATGTAGCAAGTAAAAAGGTAAACAGAAATAGTACTACTTCCTTACCTCTTTAAGATTGTTTATTTGTTGGATATAACTGGTCTGCGCAGCTTCCAACTGTGTGATATACCAATGCTGGTCCCGACACTTTTGAAAAAAAGTTGGTGAACGTACCTGAAACCTTAAAAGAATAGTTTCACATGGAAAACAATCCAATAATAAAATATGATCAATCTGACCTTGAGCCTACAACTATAAATTCTACAATATTATTTATTTTAGTTTAGTTTATTTGATTATAAGGTAAAAATTAAAACAAACTCAGAGCTTCTAAGATGTACATATAATCCACAATTCATGACTGAAATTTTTGGATAGTTGTCCAAACATAAACTATAGTTTTCTAGAAATAACTTCCATAATGGGATTAAGTTTCCAAGATAACCGACTAATGATACGGTTACAATAATGCAGTTCAGATACAATGATGATCATGAGCTGGGAAGAGGAGGACTACACTATGTAGAAGGAAATAGGAATATTATATTTTCCTACCCAGTTACTTAAAGTCAGGCCCTAGCAAACTAATACAAAAGTTATTTTAAGTGCTGTCCTTTTTACTTCCCTACTCCATCTCTGTTCCATTCCCTATTTCCTATCCCTCAGGAAAACTCAACGAGTCAAAATTCAAAATTGTTTGACAGTTAAGCTAAAGTATTCCATGCTTTAAGCAAGTTATATATACAACCCCTCCAGATAGCTTATAATCAAAACTTCCCACATTACAATATAGCATAGGCCAGCTATGGTTAGGGACAAAAAAAATCATTACCTATATTAAATTACATTAATGGAGAAGTAAGGTTTTAATGTAACTATATTGTATTTTTAAAAAGCTAATATTTATTAAAGCAAACAATCCTCCAAACATGACTCCATTTACAGAAAAACTGTGCTATATGTGTAGTGATGTTTTTGAAAAAAGAGAAAGCTCTAAGAGTATGTAATTTGGAAATCTCCACCTCTCTTACTCCCACCCCCAACCCTTCTACTCTGACCTCCTATGCTACCTACTGCTATAGTTTAGATCTTAAATGTCCCTGAAAGGCCCAGGTGTTGAAGGCTTGACCCCTGGGGAGGTCTACTGGGAGATGTTCACATCATTGTGGGCATCCCCTTGAAAGGGATAATGGGATCCCAGCTCCTTCCTCTTCTTCTAACAAACTGGCCATGAAATGACCAGTTCTTTATTTTTTTTGAATCAGGGTCTTGCTCTGCAGTTGAGGCTGGCCTTGAACTCACTTATGTAGCCCAGGCTGGCCTTGAACTCAAAGTGATCCTCCTGCCTCAGCCTCCTGAGTGCTAAAATTACAGGTATGTGCCACCACACCTGGCTCCATCTAACACCCCTATGTATTCCCTTGTCACAGACCCAAAGCAACAGGATCAACTGATTGCTGTGAGTAAAAAACTTTTCTCTTTCTAAATTGATCATCTTAAGTATCTGTTACAGGAACAGAAAACTAAACAACTGTCATTTCATTTTTTTTTTAAGGATTTTAAACCTAGTGTAAGAACATGCTGGTAATCTAATATTTAAAAGCAGCAGATATCTAATTTCAATCAAGGATATTCATGCAGGACAGAGTAGAAATAAATTCTTTCTCTTTTAGTGGAAGAATAAAATAAATAAATATTTACTCATAAATAGTTACAGGAGAGCCTTAAATAATTCTCAAGTACATATAAAATTCCAACAGAATCTTGGACTGGGGCTTAAATTTTCTGTGACTGTTCATTAAATCAGTATTATTAGTAATAGCATAATTAAAAGCTCACTTCCCTTTTTATAAACTCCATTTATAGGACTATTTTAATCTGCTTCTTTCACCTTGAGTTCCTTAAAGATAAAAACCAAGTTTAATTCTTTTTGTTTATAGTACTGGGGCTGAACCCAAGACCACGTGTATTTTAGGCAGGTGCTCTAACACTGAGCTACATCCCAGCCCTTTTTAAAAATCTGAGACATTGTATTGTCAAACTGCAATCCTTCTGCCTTAACCTCCCAAGTAACTAGGATTAAGGGCATGCATCACCGTACCTGGCTTAATTCCTTTTTCAGGCCACAGTCAGGCACATAGCACAGACTAAAAATATTGCTGAGTAAAGGATAATTAAACATCACAGTAGAAATCTATTTTTGTACTAATATACATCTGTAAGTAAAGGCTTTCTTTTCAACAGGGTTGCCCTAAATAAATATGAGAGATCAGACAGGGAAACTCTCTATATCGCCAATACGAAGATCCAACATTGCTATGACTATAGTAAGAAGAGGAGTAAGACTATAAAACATGGTTTTTAAAAAAAAACTTTTTTTTTTTGAGACAGAATCTTGTTATGTAGTTCAGGCTGGTCTCAAACTCATGGAGATCCTCCTTCCTCAGACTCCCAAGTGCAGGGATTACAGGCATGCACCACCATGCCCAGCTAAAAATGGATCTTTAATAAACTGGTACTTAAATAATGTGCAATTCTATTACTTAATCAAGAAATGGCAATAAGTTATTTCTCATGGTAATTAAAAGAACAAAACCCTGAAAGAATAAAACAGAACTAAAATAATTCCACCAAAAGAAAATACAGAAACATTAAAATTTTTCCTACACTGAAAACTGCATCTTTTTTCACTTCTTTCTTCTCCTAGAAAAGACAGAAAGTAAAGGCTAATATGATAGTAACTCATTAATCCAGTATGCTGAAATGAACAGAGCTCAGAAAAAGTAAAATTTAGGAGCATGTTAGATCACTCCCCAGGGAAACATTATTTTGTTCTGATGAAAATTTTCTGAACTGTTGAAATAGTTTGAAATCTCTCAATTCAGAGCGTATCTAAATCTTTTAAAAATTTAAATTCTCAGCTGGGTGTGGTGATTCCATGCCTGTAATCCCAGCACTTGGGAGGCTGAGGCAGGAGGATCACCAAAAAGTCAAAACCAGTTTAGGCTCCATAGCAACTTTGAGACCAGTCTGAACTATACAGGGAGACCCTGTGTCGAAAAACAACAACAAAAAATTTAAATTCACATTTTAAGGGGCCGGGGATATAGCTCAGTAGCACAGTGTCTGCCTGGCAAGCACGAAGTCCCGAGTTCAAGTCCCTCTACAAAACAACAACAACAACAAAAACACCTCATTTTCATCATTAAATTATAACATCGAATAATAATGGCACAGAATTTATGAGCTGTAGAGGCGCTCCCAAATTAAATGGGGCTGCTGTTTCACAGCTACTGTTGACAGTCTGTTTCTTATCGCCAGTAACATATCAAATCCTCCTTGTTGGTTGTCATCAATTTTCATCTCTACCCACTTATTTATAATTTGCTATTAGAAATAAACCATAAGTTTTATGAAGTTAAGTTTGTGAAACCAGTCACTCAAAATGTAATATGCATTGTCAGGTGAAAAAACAGCATTTGATTCCTCATTCTCACTATTCTTGGATATACATTATAAATATAGGCCAAATATAATTTGACACAATATTTTTAGTGCAGCTGCATTTTGACTGTGATTCCTCCCATGAAGTCTGGAATGAAATATTCCACTTGTGACATTTTGTCAGTGCTAAAACTATTTAACATTTTGGAGTATTTTGGAGCATCCTTTGGATTAGGGTACTTAACCTCTAATAGTTTCGTTTCCTTTTGTTTTGTTTTGAATGGAATCAGTAACTAGATATTAAAAAAAAAATTTTTTTTTTTTGTCTTTTAGAGACAGGGTCTCGCTCTGCAGTTCAGGCTGGCCTTGAACTCACTTTGTAGCCCAGGCTCAAACTTGCAACAATCCTCCCACCTCAGCCTCCTGAGCACTGGCATTATAGGCATGTGCCACCATACCCGGCTGAACAAATATCTTCTAACCACTTGACTACATGGGACTCATAAAATTCAACAGTTAAGAAACTGGTAAGATTATGGTTACTATGAATTTCAATATTCATCCCTGTTTAAATGAATATACTTTTAGCCGGGCGTGGTGGCGCACGCCTTTAATCCCAGCACTTGGGAGGCTGAGGTAGGCAGAGTATTGTGAGTTCGAGGCCAGCTTGGGCTACAATGTGAGCCCAAGGCCGGCCTGAACTGCATAGTGTGACCCTGCCTCAAAAAAAATCAGGGCTGGGAGTTTGACTCAGCAGCCTAAGTGCCTGTCTGGCAGGTGCAAGGCTGGGAGTTCCATCCCCAGTGCCACAAAAAAAAAAAAAAAAAAAAAAAAAAAAAAAAAAAAAAAAAAAAAAAAAAAAAAAAAAAAAAAAAAAGGAATATACTTTTAAATAAGAGTTTTGACATTATTCTCCCATGATAAAAGTTATAAAATCAGAACAGCAAGAAAATGGCCGACCTGATGACTCCACCGTAGGGAGGCTCCCTGGAATATACCTCCCAAATGCTGGAATACAAAATAATACAATAACAGAAAGAAGGAAAGGGGAGGGAGATGGATCCTCTGGACCTAAGAGGAGTCTAGGATGAGAACTGTAGCCCTCGGAAAGAGTAAAAACAAAAAGAAGAAGTAAACAAACAAAGGTGGCGGTGCCTCTGACCGGAGCTCAATCCAACCAACGCGGACTCAAACAGGGAAGGTGCGATTAAAGTGCTTGAGATGCGCGACTGAACTTCTGTGGCTAAGGTGGAAACCGCGGAGGCAGCTATCGATCATGGAAAGAAGTGGTTGCGAGCTGGTGAGTGAGTAAACTCGGCGGTCCCCAGCCCCGCACCCCCCACTCCCCAGGGAGAGCGAGGAACAGGCTTCCATCTTGAGACTGGAACTACACCTAATTAGGCACGGTTCCTTGCCCACACCAGGCCCTGGAGGGTCCTGGCGGAATCTGCACGGGCGCCCTGGGGGTGATAGAGGAAATTAGGCAGACGGCC
>RJWM01005601.1:0-90682 GCA_004363535.1 Dasyprocta punctata
CTGGATTGGTACTGTGCCCTGAGGAAAGTTTTATCCAATTCACCGTGCCTTCACAGACAACTCTACCCAACTCTCCCTGGTGTAAACCATAAGGAAGTCCATTATCTTCCACAACAAAGAACTGCAGAGAAAGGGCAGCTCAACACTGGAGAACAGAACAGTCAACAATGTCAGAAATGATCCAGGTTCTTGCTATCTTTCTTCTCCAACACCACTAATGGGGCAGCTTCTCCCACTTCAGTCCCCTCATGGTCTCAAGATGGCTGCAGAAGTCCCAGAATTCTGAGGCTGACATTCACAAAAACAGAGGAAGGAGAGTGAGCCACCTCTTCCCAATGCCTTTTCTGAAAAGCAAGGGAATCTCTCCAGATACCACCCAGCAGACAGCCTTATACATTGGTCACCAGCCTTTTCCTAAACCAATCACAGTCAAGAAAAATAGGGCCTCTACTCGTACCTTACACAAGTAGTTCTAATTCTATGTGATACCACTCCTGTCTTCCCAGGCACAAGTATCTGATACCAGACAGGGGGCACTTATTAATTAGTTCAATTAAAAATTATCCAGCTCAAAATGTGCAGAAAACCCTTTCCAAATGCAACTGAATAGCAATGAGTTGATGAGTAGTATATTCCAAACCAAATAGCACTGCACATGCAACACTTAGTACTCTCAGAATTCATTTTCCAACTCTTCATTATAGTAATAATTTCTCTGTTCAGTCTTTAAATGTCCTTGTTTATCTCTGAAATCTAGATAAAAACAACAGTAAAAATAAATTGGCCTTCTGGTTCATACAGATCTAGGTTTGAATCCTACTCTATCACAAGCTCCGCATGAAGTATGATAAGAAATTAATTTCTTTGAACCTTGAATTCCTTCAGTCTTAACAGAAAGCACTCAAAACCTACCAGGATAGCTGATTTGGCAGAAATAAGGTAATACATGGCAAGGGCCCAGCACAATGTCTGCCATCCATAATTAGGAGTCATCATCAATACCCCTGCGACAAGTCCTTTGGAGAATGATGCAGGCATTCACGACTTACCCAGGGTTTCACTAGTGTTTTCCTCCTGTCCCCTTTTTGCTATTTTGAGTGATTTGGAAGGGTTAATATATATTTCAAAGATGTCCCCAAAGTAGCTAACATCACACAAGAGGCTGGGATTTAACACTCCAGCCGTGCCTTGTTCACGGTCCCCCCAATACAGACTTGCAGTCTGAGAATCATCACAAGCTCAGAAAACAGAGGTTCCATGGGGGCAAGAATTTTATGTATGCATGCATGGATGTATGCATTTACTTTTCGGAGTATCAAGATGCAGGGTAGAGAGGGCTGATCCTGTTGACATCAGGAAATCTTGCCAACTGACTCCAAGTAAGAAATTTTATTAAATACTAAGTCTTTATATCATGTTTCTGCTATCCTGAGTCCATTTATTTTTTTAAAATGTTCAACACAGATACATATTCATACAAAAGTTTACCTAATCGGTTTTTTTTTGGGGGGGTGTTTTGTTTTGTTTTGTTTTTTGGCCCTTTTCATTAAAAATGGGTTTAGAGAAAGAATGACAGACAAACTGAATCTTATGTTTGACCTCTGTCATGAAGACAAGGAGGTTCAAAGGAAGGATATCTTGAATGAAGAGAGAAAATACAGGACCACCAAATGATTCCCACACCTTTCACTTAAATCCAAAAAAATTAGCCAACCACCTCCGGGTGCAGGAGGGAGTACACTGAAGGTCAACTGAAGGCCACATTGCTGTGTGACCTATGTTCCTAATTTTCCATTAAATTTTAAACCTCTGAAAACCTAAAGTTTAAAAGAAGCTCAAACTTCTCCTCACATGAGAGTATCTACCCAAGACATCTTTATCTGTAATTGCCCATTATGAGAGTCACTGTATACATTCAAAGTATGAGCTAACCTGCAAAGCTTCTGTGCGCATTTCTTAGGGGGAAAAAACATGCTGCATACAATTTTACTGAGGCTTAAATTCATAATAAAATTCTCTATAAACCTATTCTGAACTATTCCTCTTAAGGAGATTACAATGTAAATGTTTAAAAGATGACACAACAATCACTTTGAAATATATCTTGTTTTATAAACAAGAGATTTACTTCCCAGGTGCTCCCATTATCCCTTACAGCCATTATATGAAGCTCATGCTAACGCTGTCTCACCTTCTCTGCAACCACAGAAACTGGTCAGAGCCAGAATTATTGATGGTGAACAGAAGACACTTGGGATTGACAGCTTCTAGAATAGACAGCTGAAAGCTGACTATATTCTTAGTTTCCTAATGTTTAGAATTAAAACCAAGTCTCCATCTAACACCGCAGGCAGCACCGTTCAGTCCTTATGATCAATCGGCTGTTACAGCAAACTCTTTTACGTGTCTGGATTTGGTTGGGTTTTTTCTTTTTCTTTCTTTTTTTTTTTTTAATGTTACATTTATTGTTCGAACAGAGTTGCCCTCTTTATTACATCCTTTATAAGATTTTCTCCAATACTCATAAAAACTAGAAGGCCCTCCTGGTCCTTTGGTGCAATGTAATTCACATTTCACTTTGAGAACCCAGAATACACAAAGAATGACCGCGGGCACACACTACCTCTCAGTTCTGTAAGTAGCAAAGGACAGGCATTAAAATACAGCAAACTGAACCCCTCTATGGTTTTCCATCCCAGAGAAATTCTGTGTAGCGAGGATCTTCAAGTCAGTAGACCTGAGACTGAACGGCAGACATGAATCAGGCCCATAAGCCTTGCAGAACCAATGTTCGCACCCCCAGTAGAGGCCCGAGGGAAGAGGGGCCTGGGTCACACAGGCACTGGCTCAAAATTCTCCAGGGCACAGTGGACAGCAATGAGGATGGCATCGAGGGCCAGCCAGCAGTCCAATAACAAAGATTCTGTTGTCCAAACATCCTTTCTTTAAAAGAACCATTTGCACGTAACTATGAGGAGGCACCAATTGTTTCCTATAAATACTTACTACTCAGTGACTTGGTTGAAGAAAAAATGAAGGTGTGTCCAATTATGGGGGGACTTGAAACAAATTCTGGAGATTCAAAGAATCCCACCTGAAAGTCAAACTGAGCTGCAAGGATTTTGTTTTGTGTTTTGCTTTGTTCTGTTTTTGCTGAACAAGAGAAGAAGAAATCAGATACCGCAGAAACCACTAATACCTAGCCCATTGACAGGGAGCTGCTCAGGTCCTCTCTTAGCCCTTTGCTGTGCGAGGTGGATTGAGGAAAGAAAGTTGCTCCCTCTTTGCCACAATCTCACTCTGGCCTCTACCTGAGGGCTTACATGTTGAAATACAGAAGGGATCCTATCCTCTGGGTTAAATCTACAATCTCAATAAAAGGTACATACTTCAAAGCCTGAAAATAAAAACACTAAGAAGTCATGGGATGCAGAACCTTAAGCATGTTGTAAGCAGAGTGAACACTCTTACAAAGGTAATGTGCATAGAACGAGTTTATTTGTTTGTGTAAAAAAAGTAATGGCCTCAAAATAGAGCATTTCTTTTTTTTAAATTCAGGATACAAACTATTTTATCAGTGTATGTTAGTGATGCATAACTATTACATTCATCTTGAGAGATCTGTGTGTAGCATCTTAATTATTTTTACTCCCCTTTCTCCTTCCTGCCCATCTCCCCCATCCCCAGATCCACTTTCCATTTCTTTTCAGGAATTAGCTTTCTCTCAGCTGCCCCTTCTCGATATTTATTAAACATTACTGAATGGGGAACAGGAGACTCAAAGAAGAAAGAATTAGAGACAGAGCTTGAGGCCAAGTCCAACTTTACTGAACTTATCACACTGCCAGCAGGGCATGTCCTTAATTTATAGATTTTCAAAGTAACTTCTAACTTCCACCAGTTATGAAGGTATTATTTTGGATCTTTTTAACAGGTATTTATATCAAAGATGACAGAAACTGAGCTATCAAAGGACATCAACACACTAGATATTTCACTAAAATACAGTCATGTACCACATTACAATGGAATACATATACGACAGATGACAGGGGCCTGTATGACTACAATGGAGCTGAAACATTCTTTTTTCCCATTGACATCATAGTGCCATGGTATGATGCATTACTCAAGAGTCTGTGGTAATGCTGGTTTAAAAAGACCTACTGCTCTGTCAGTCATATAGAAGTATAACACATGCAATTATGTACATTATATGATACTTGATACTCATAATAAATCACTGTGGTTTATGCATTTACTACATTATACCTTTATGAGTACATTTTACACTGTACTTGTATTCATTAAAAATAGGTTTACTGTAAAGCAGTATTCTGTGTTAACACCAGCAGCAGCCTCATACTTTCCAAGTTCACAGCCCCTCCTACTTGCATGAAGAAGCCACAGCAAGTGATGTGCACCACCTAAGTTTGTGAAAGTACACTCTGTGATGTTCAAACAATGATGAAATGACATGCAGACGCATTTCTCAGGTCATAGCCACACCACTAACTGATAGGTGGCTTTACCTAGATCAGGCACACGACTGATCTGCTGTGAGTCCTGAGGAAGTCAGAGCCTCACCTACCCTGACAGTCACTGTAGCCACAAACATTAATTAGAAACTGGCCAGGGAGGCAGTAGGACAGGATCCTAGACTCAAGTACTGAATGTACATATTACATCAAACCCACACACTCCTGAGCTCCAAATAAAAGGAAATAATCCAGAAGGATCAGGGAATCACAGTTCAGCCATATCTCATCTACTCACTTCCAATACATACTTGAGGATGGGTTAGAATGTGTGCAGTTCAGTACAGAAAATATAAACTGACTAGACAGCAGAGATCAGTCACTCCAGCCAGCTCTAGCACAGAACTTGTGTTCCCCTGAGCATATTCCACAAGCCTGTTGTGCCCCTATTTTCTGTTTGTTTAATGAGGAAACGACGTGTAACTTCACAGCAATAGGTTAATGCAAAGACCGTAAGAGATAAGGGATCAAGTCTAGTTTGCCAAGGTGTTGGGCCTTCTGTCTCACTTGTCTATAGACAATTCTCTTCACACCACTGCAAATCTCTAAACGGCTAATTGGGAATTTCAAACAAAATGAAACTTCAACATTAAAAAAAAAAAAGAATAAAGACAAAAAGTTTTGAAAAATCTCCCTTTTCTTAGGGATAAAAATGGGTCATGAGGATCGGGGATATAGCTCAGTGGCACAGTACCTGCCGGACAAGCATAAGGTCTTGAGTTCGATTTCTGGTAACCCCACCACCACCACCACCAAAAAAAAGATCATGAACTTTAGTGGCATCTCAACTATACTGGTCACTACAAGGTATGATGATGAACAAATTTAGCTAGAGAATGTTTGCTTAGCCTGGATTATGTTTTACTTTACTCTAAGTAAAATAATACTTCATTTCCACTAAGTGGAAAATTGGAAACTGCTGTTCCTGATTTGTAAATCTTTTGATGGCTTTATGAGTTCTCAGTGAAATTTTTAAATTTCACATTTGCCAACAATTGGAGTCACAGAGGTAGACAGACCTCAATTTATAAGAATGGCAGAGTGACACAGGGCTAGAATACAATCAAAATATGTAATATACAAGAATGCAAATGCCACAATGAAACCCAATAAAAAGAATAGCAGAACGAAAAGTAGTAACAATTATAGAAGGTTCTTGATAAGGGAAGTGGTATTACACTAATCAACACTACACTATTTTCTAGTCTCCTTTGGCCCTATTTTTAAACCCAGTTGCAAAATATTCTTTAGTGGTTATCTTAGCCAACACTGAATTAGGAAATTGAGGCAGTGTGTGGGTCACCATGCCTGGCTTATTTAAGCACATTTCTTTGTGTCCTGAGTACTGATCACAACCCAGCTGTGTTTCACAGGCAGCACGATTTGAGCATCTGGTGAAAGGCCAACCTGAAGGGGTCACTTGTATCCTCATTACTTTGAAGAGCAAATTAGCACCAACATAGCAATCATTTCAATAAATCTTTTAGGACTCCAAATAATGAGATCAGTTTTTAGGGGGAAAAATTTCCTTTTCAATAAAATGGGTGTTTTGAAGTCCCTCTGTTTATGTCTTCTCATTTCATCAACAGTTTATCTTTGAACTGCATGTTCTGGAGATGATTTGCATTTTCTAAATAAGGTAAGTTAGAATTCCCTATAAACTGAAATATCCATAAATTATTCAGAATGTTCTCTCAAATCGAAGTAAGTAACAGCTGACATACAGTACTAACCAGGAGCTTGTTTTTACACTGATCCTGTTTCTTTTCTAGACAGGAGAGGAAAAATGCACATGAACTTGATCCAACTGCAGGTGCAGACACAGATACGCAGACACATGAACACATCCCCCAAAGTGAGAAGCTGCAGCATAATGAGATGCTCCATCAAAATACCCATTTTATCTAAAGTATAAAAATAATAAAAAGAATTGCTTGGAAATACTGCTCATCTCTAGCCATTAAATGTGCTTAGCTTTGACTTCTGCCTCATAACAGCTGAACATGATAGCAATTTTCCATAACAACATGCATCTCAGATGATTCACTGCTAAATTCAAACATATATTCTTCTTACTATAATGAAAGAAATAGAAGTAAGTTTGCCTGCTGAGAAATACTGATGACCCAACAGTGATAACGGAGAGGGAAATATATATATGGATATTCTATTTGGGGAGACCTTGCAGAGGAATATTGCTTCCTGAAACTTCTAAAATCTTGAGAGAGAGAAAAGTTCTCTTCTCTTTTTTCATAAATGAAGAAACTGCAAAAACAGTTTAAGCTCCTCCCATGCAATTTCTCTGAACTTAATTACCTGCCCTTGTAAAGAGGAACTCAGTAGAGAATACTAGTATTTTACTTCTTAAATTACTTAGCATACATACATGTGGTTACACTAAGTTAAATAGTGTCCCTGATAAGTAGAACC
Source organism: Dasyprocta punctata (assembly GCA_004363535.1). NCBI lineage: Eukaryota > Metazoa > Chordata > Mammalia > Rodentia > Dasyproctidae > Dasyprocta > Dasyprocta punctata. The sequence goes on from RJWM01005601.1 coordinate 6,969, forward strand.
TGTGGATGAAACCTTACTTGGAAAGAGAATCTTTGCCAAAAAACTGAGTTAAGATGGGTCATGCTGGATTACCATGGACTTTAATCCAATGACTGGTATCCTAATAAGTAGAGGGACATTTGGACAGACACACACAGAGACCAAGAGGCCAAGTGAAGACCCAGGCAAAGAACAGAGTGATGCCAAGACAGCTGCCAGAAGCTGAAGACAGATTCATGAAGTTGTTTCCCTCTCAGAGCAGTCAGGAAGAGAAGTCTGGTCGTGCTAAAACAGGGATCAAATGTGACCTCCAGTAGTATGGGAGAATAAATTTCTGTTTTTATAGGTAGCCCAATTCATGAAAATTTTTTACAACAACCTCAGGAAACCAATCAAGTCGTTATTCTCCTGACCTCCCAATTAATTATACAAATACTGATCCTATAGAAATATGGCTAGGAAGCAGCCCATTTCTCTTTTCTCAAATTGAAATAAAAATCATTTATAAAAGCAGCACAGAAACTTTAAGAACAAATATTCAAAGCAACCAACTTTTATTTTTCTGAAGTGTCTACCCCTATGTCTGTGAAGCCCCAAAGTAATATTTAGTATCCACTCGTAAAGTAATACTTAATAATTAAGAAAGATGATGATTTTTGGGTAGTCTTTCAAAATAATAGTCTCAGTTTACATAGTAAGAAACGAAGGTGAGGGAAGAAGGTAAATATATTTTGGAAAATATGAGCAAACTATTAAATCCTCAAATCAGGTTGTAGTACATAATAATCTTTTCCAAAGAACAGCTGCTCAATAAATGTTCAATGAATTAGTTAATTCCTAATTAAAAATATATCAAAGATTATTAACTTTTATGCCTGTTGATTCTCAGTAGTCATGTTCTAAACAAGTGTGTATGTCTGATTAATCTGTATTAACTCACAATTTTAATATTCAGTGAGTTAAACACATATGGTAAGAATTTGTTCACTTATTTGACAGGTATTTTTTAAATACTACCATAGATAAGGACCTATATTTCCACCAAGGGACAAATAGATACAGCCCTTGCCTTATTAGAGGTTCAAAATCGGCAAGAAGAAATGGGTAGCATGCAAGGAATCACACTAAGGTCCTACATGTAACAGGTTGCTATGAGAACTCACAATGGAAGCCATGTTCACTTGGGATGGGGACAAAGTCCACGAGTCCAGAGAAGGATTCCTTTGGAGAATTTATATTTGAGACTGGAGGATGAGTAGAAATCCAGCAAAAAAAGAAAAAATCAGGTAAAAGAGGTATCTGAAAAACATTTAAAAAAGCAGTCCAGTGTGAAGCCAGCCAGGTTCCCTGACCAGAGAACTGGCCTGACACAGACTGCAGAGGGGAGTGCTGTGAAATCACACCAGGCTTCGTCTGTCTTGGAAGATGCAGAAGCTTTATCTCACCCAACAGGCAAACAAGAATTTTTAAAATAGCAGTGCCAGCTTAAGGAGTCAGGCTAAAAACTTACATCAATTTTATCTCCTCCTAAAAACTGTAACCAAAACCACATTAAAGAGACTATTAAAAAAAAGATATGAGTCCACTCAGCAGCAACAAAGGTATGTAAATTAAAACAGCTGATGAACAAAAAGTAACTAATTTAACATATTCAGCAAAGCCAAACAGAAGTCTTCAGCAGAAAAGCTGAGCACAACCCAATTAATACTACAGAATCCTCAGAAGGCTCACAAGCTACTAAGACTGGCTGGTCTGAAAACAAAGGTATAAAGGAACTCTTAAAATAAATATAGGCATCTGAGCGGGAGGAGTCAGACCTCTACACGTTCTCTGCATGTCCACTGTAGAATATAACATCCTCTCCCAGCCATCTCTGAAGAGGATGGAAACGGTAAGTTCAAAGCATAATTGTAAAAGTGTTAAGGACTTGGCAATCCGGTTCACTTTACATGCGCTTCCTAGCCCCTCCACTCTGTCGGAGTACGCAGGTATAGCATGCAGCAGAGACTGGTAATAAGTTTCATGACCCATCAAGAAAACTAAACCATCAAGGAGAAACTACATTCTCAATCATTTTTATCGAACAAACAGTAAAATTAGACTGGCTGTGTCTTCTTTTGCTTCTTGGTAGGAGATGAGGGAATGAAAACTAGATTTATATTATGGAGAAAAACAATAACCTGAAAAAATTTAAATCAGTCTCTTGTAATATGGATATTTATAAAGATGATAGTTTTAAAAATAGTAAAGTGGAACAGACATAAAGTTAAACATTTGAAATGGAAGCTAGCCAAGAAGGTAGCTTTTCTGACAGTGAGAAAGGATTTGACAGAGAATGCTTTTTCAACTATTTATCCTTGAAAAGAGTAGCTGAAGTGCTAAGAAGTGACAACTTACCTTAAATACTTCCATTGGAAGAGGAAACTCTGCAGCAGCAATAAGGGATTTTTCCAGAGCACATTTCCACTCAGAGGTCATCTTCAAAGGATAGATCTCTGTATCAACAGCAAACCACAGAAGAGTTTAAGAACTACAATGTTCTGCTGGGTAGTTCTTGAATTTTAGCTTCCTTTGCTTTCATAATGCCCCAGCATTCTCAGAAATCGTCAGAGTTCAGACTCTGCCTGCCAGAAGTGGCCACCTGCTAAAGGGAGTTTCAGAAATTAAACAGCAACATGGAATTCTGCTATCAGAAATGAAGAATAAACTTAATACAGTTCTTCCTCAGGGAACATTTGTGTGCATTTTGTGAGCACTCTGTAAGTAATTTAATGGTATTAATCACATTAGCAGAACCTTCAGTCATCTACAGCCCCAGATTCCATGCATCACCCAAGATGTACTAGGCACTGATGAAGAACTTACTACTTGGTAAATTTCTAAACTACAAATGACTCTTGTCTGGCATTTGCAGTTATTACTGCATATTTTTCACCAAATCTCTAAGGTCTCATATGCTAAAAATAGTCCATATAAAGTCACAAAATTGTTAAAGGGTAAATTAAACTTTACCAACCAAGTTTCATATTTACACTTGAAATGTTGCTAACATACCACACGTTGCCCATATTTTTCCCTAGGTAGTGGGGGGAGAGATTTATACACAGAGGTTATACAGTCTGAATGCAAAATTAAAAAGGAAAAAAAATGTTGAGCACTGTTTTTACCTATTGCTGAAAGTGCAGAGGAATTTTATGTCCTGATCTCAATAGATTTAAGACCTTATCAAAATAGGATTTGTAGAAGCACTCACTGAAAGCAGATATGTTTATACCTTCACTATATCAACCCAGGCTACTTCAGACAGACAGTTAGGATATGAATATGAATTTAAGCACAGTTAAAAGGCAACATTAAACCTTTGGGCTATATTTTTAATTTCTTGCATGTCTGCTTTGTTAGCACAGAGTCATATATTTGGATTCTTATAGCTTCTGAACTCACCTTGAGCTTTAAGTCCCTCTGTTTTAGCAGTTTTTTGAGTCATTTCAGGACATAATTAAATGCTACCAGAACAAGCCAAGTTATCAATGCATTCCCTGCTGTCACTGTTCATGACACAAAGACACACAAAGGGTGGTTTCTGACAAAATATCCTCCAGTTGTATATACTGTCTATAATCCTTTCTAGCATTTGAAGTACTCTTCTAATTGTGGAGAAAATTTTATTTTTCCAATTTCGTATTCCATGTCAACAAAAATAAATGTGGTTTTTCTTAGCAGTATCTAACAAGTTTGGGGACACATAGTAAGACCTCAATAAATGAATGAATGGCTCTTCTATAGGTGAGAAGGGGAGGGAGACGCTGCTTGTCACAAGGTCCCACAAACCAGTCAAGCGGGCCAGTTCACGGAACCCTATAAACTGCTCCCTGAGGGTGGGAAAGATGCCCTGAAATTGATAGTTCAATTCAAGCCATGGCAGCAAAGCCTTCGAGAAAAGGGGTGTGATTCAAGAGGGCCGTGGGGAGCAAGGCCTGGTCTACACCAAAGCAGCAGTTCAGGGAGAGATGGAGAGGAACAGCAGTGCCCAAGACACAAGTCTGCCTCAAGACACACAAGCAAATCACTCTTTGGCTAGTTGAGGGCAGGCAGATCAGAAGCTCGATCTCACTGTGGTAAAAAATGGACCAACTCATTAGAAACGATGCGGATGCCCAAAGCCACGACCAAAGAATGAATCTGAAGACACAAAGGGTGCGAAAAGAGAAAAACTCGGTCTTGGGGTGTTTGCACGCTTCACTCTGCTCCGTAATCCTGACCAGCTTTGCCCTCGACTATGATCTCTGAGAAAGGGAAGGAGATTCTGACACAGGAAAGAGGGGAAAAGAGTAGCTATAAAACTACTCGAGTTTGACTCAAGGTCAAAAGGAATGGAAGCCCAGCATGGCTTGTGTTAGATCCAAACTATCAGTACTCTGTGGGGTGCAGTCCCTTTGGAGCTGCCAGAGTCTCCTGACCTCAGTCTCACCACACACACTGGCACTGCAGACCTGACCCACAAGTCATGTTACCAAGCTGGCTCCTCCATCCATTCAATCCCCCCTCTCCCTTCAAGGCAGAGACAGAAGGAATATACACCCTCGGTTCTGGGTGATTTCTGTCTCCATTCTACAAGCTTGAGATTCTTTGCCTTCTCTCTGAGGCTGTGAAACCCTATAGCAAAATCTAACACCATGGCAAATCTTCCCATCTTCTTGAAAAGGTGAAACTCAGCTACAGATCTGTCAGTCTGCTCAGCCACCTGCAGAGGTTCAACACCTCTGAGAAGCAAGAAGTAGAGAACAATGTTCCCTGTGTGGGCTTTGCCAGCAAGTTTATGGACAATCAACAGCTCCATTAAAAGGACATAAAATGTTTTCTTTACATGATTCTGTGACAGGTGATTTAATAGCATACATTATCCCAATTTCTGTTTGTGAGGAAGTCACAAACAATTAACACATGTCTTCATTCACCTGTAACTAGAAGCCTACAAGAAAATGGGGCCATCTCCCTTCAAGCAAGGATCTGGCAAGTTGTTCAATAATAAGTCCAGCAGGAGCCAGGCATGCAGAACATAACTATAAATAAATGATTGGAAATAAATGGAGGCCTGGAGGAGTGATCTCTTCTTTTGTGTGCCAAACTCCTGCCATACTTCTGTCCTTTCTTCTCCACTAGACCTTACCAGTGATGAGCGACTACTCTATGGTTAAGGCAGTCAACTTAGGAAAATATTATGAACTGAATGCTTGTGTCCTGTCCTAACTCACATGCAGAAGCTCTACTCCCCAGTGTGACAGTGTTAGCAGAAGGGATCTCTGAAAGATGACCAGGGCGAGGAGGTTATACAGCAAGGGCCTTCAAGGTGGGATGGGAGTGCTAGGTAACAAAGGATGTCAGGGTTCTCCCTGAAAACATTCTGTCTGAAGAAAGTGACTTTCTCCAAGCCAGAGGAAAGTCTTCATTAGACTCTGACTGTGCCAGGTTCCACCCTCTAGACCTGTGAGAAAATCCATACATTGTTGAAGCCACCCAGTCTGTGCTGTTCTATCATGGCAAGCCAAGCAGATAAATACTGAAAGCACCAACTCTTTCTTGGATAGAGAAAAAAATGTAGGCAGAAAGAATTTAAGCTAGAGTCACAAACTTCCTGACTCTTGGAACTATTTAAAACCTTTTTTTAATTTGTAATGGTTGAGAGAAAGATTTAAGAGAAAAAATTATGAAATGGATGCTAGAAATGGAAATGGAGGGCTAAAAAATATCAACTCTTTAGATGCACAAGGACATGCTTTCTGAACTTCTAGAAAGTCGCAAAACAGGGGTCTTAAATGACCTGACTTCAATAAGCCACTAAAACTTCTTGAAAACCAAGGCATAATAAGCATACCAGTCTGATCAAGTTTGAATTTCTAGAAAATGCCAATTACTTGATGCACCTTTTATCATTCAGAACCCAGCAAGTGAATAACGATCCCCATTATGCAGGGTTCAATGGCTTCTTCCACTCTCTCCTGTCCAAAGTACCAGAATTCTGTGTCCCCTGATTCAGGCCAGACATCGAAAGGCTCAACAACTGCAGACTCTCAGAAGTGGATGGCATCAAATCCAGCACCTTCTCCTAGAGATTCTGAAGATTAACTTCCCAACTACACCCTATTGCTTGTTTCTATTACTCTGTGGGTACTGGACAGTTGGGAAATAGTTTGCCCTTTAAAAATGAAGAAGATAAGTGAAATCGAAAGAAGAGTTAGGACTATTTCTAACAGCAGTGAGAGGACTAGTGGGGATGAAAAGTGAGAAGAGTGTCGGGAGGGATCTGTCCACACAGCCTTCCTCTCCAAGTACACCCAAGGCATCTACTATCAGCCCCTATCACTGCCCTTCCAACTCAGCTCTGAACCACCAGTTAATGCTAGATACTGTTCATCAATTAAATAGTGCTTGAGAATAAAAAATTAACCTAGAATTTTCTATGCAAGTCTAAAATTGTAGTGCCACCTACATTTCAGTGAAAGAAATAGTACTACCATGTAAGTTGTGCAAGTCACACTGTGACCTGAAATTAATTTACACAAATTCAAAGTATCAGTTCCATTCCCATGTGCAAAAATCTAGGCAGTAATTGCCTTTCTTCCCAGGGGTGCTGTGTCCCTGAATGAGTCAAGAGAATCCAATGTTCATCTTGTAACTACTGTGTTTAAGGAACAAAAAGTCATATTTTGAGCGTCTTTTCACCTCTTATTTTACTCTTCCCAAACATAACCTTTCTTGCTGAGAGTTTAAATATTGAAGAAACTGATGAAAAGTGCCTCTTTGAAAGGCATTAAAGACCTCCAGGAACTTTTTAGTAAAATGAACAGATTGTGTACAGAAAATTTTAAGACAAATAAGCACAATTTATTCTTACACTAAAAAACATGAAATTATCTCAAGAGGGAGAGAACTCACATGCAAATATTTCTTAAATTTTTACAGGGGCACTTTCTCTTCTAAGACCCAGGATTTGAACATGACAGGGGATGTAAGAAGCTATATCAAATTATTTGCTTTGCTGTAAATTTTTACACAGACAAGTATATGTTTCTCCTACAATTTATAAAGCAATTAAGACATTAAGCTGAGATTTATACACCCACCTTTCCCCACAAAGTAAATTGTTCCTGCCAGGTTGTGAATCTCAAAGCAAACCTAAGACCACATCTTTCTTCACAATATGCCTGGGCCTTTTGCTTATCTGCATTCAGAACTGCTCAGGGCATAAAAAGATTTCTTGGCTGCCTCTCAGAACTGTTGGCAACAACAATATGAATATAATATAATACCAGGTTATGTGTCTACACACCTGTCAGATTTAACACAGATACAAACACACAGAATCCAGAACCAGGAAATTGTTTTCAGTTAACACCCTTGAGTGACATAAAAGACATAACCTCTCACTTTCACACACTTGAGAATAACACTAGCAAATATAAGAGGGAAATTTTCTGGCTTTTAATAAAGCAAGGCACTAAATACTTCCTCCAAAAGGAAATACCTACAAAATTGATCACAATGAAGATCAACAATTTCTGTTAGAAAGGAGTACTTCTGTGATTTAGCATCTTTAATTCCATAAGAATCCAACACTGTCCTCTGAGGGCTCCCATCAAAAGGTCAGTAAGGCCAGTATGAGTCGGCAATGGACACAGGACCTGGGGATCTGAACCGCAGCACCTGCCCCTTATCAGCCAGGGAAGCTTAGGTGAGTAGCTTTACCCCAGCTTCATTTTTATTTGCTGTGAAATGAAGTTCACAACAAACACACAGCACTTTTTTGGAATCAAAACAAACAACATAGCAGATGTAAAAATCACCTGGTACACAGTAAACAGCCAAGAATGGTTATTTTGTAAATACTGAGATTTTTTACTAGTTAGGTATATCAACAAGCATAATGCACTATTTTCTACAATTAAGTCTATGCATTTGATAGTACATTTGAAGCTATCTAAAATGGATGGTGTTCTGGGGTTGGGTGGGTGGGGGGTCATGATGATCTTGGTGCCATTTCCTGGTCAAATGGATTACATAATGATAAGCATGTGGTTTAGATCTTCAGAAGGATGGATGAAATGGATGGATAGGTAATTAGATGGATGAAAACAGAGACATATGGATGGGGAGATGACTTGATGTGAATGGATAGAGAAGTGGAACCAAAAATGGTGATGGGAAGGAGGAAGGAGTGATAGAGAAGAATATAGATAGATAGACAAATGGACAGATGGAGAGATGGGCAGATGGAGCTTGTGGAACCTACCTGTGAGATTACCAAAATCCCTAAGGAAAAACAGGGAGAGTATGTTCAAAGCCCAAACTATTATTCCCTTCATTTGTGAACCAGTGATTCCAAAGAACTAAATCAACTTCCTTAAGGCTTCTAACATTACTTTCTCCACTTTCATTTGTGAACCAGTGATTCCAAAGACCTGAATCAACTTCCCTAAGGCTTCTAACAATACTTTCTCCACTGAGAATGCTGCAGATTACAGTTTGGGATTTAAAGTATGCTGGAGTTAATAAGCTTAAAATTCACATACTTAGATGTAAAAAGATGCCACAGAGATAAGAAATTCTCCAGAGACACACTGAGAAAAATACCACCTGTTTTAGTAAAATACAACAGCAAGATCTTTGGCCCTTACCTGAAGGAGGGTCCATTCTGTATTTATTCTCTTGACACCAACCAACTGGTCGAAGTCTGTAATCCAAGTAAAACAACCACTGGTCATAGGATTCAGTGTCCTCCAATCCCACATAGCGAAGGCGTAATCTTCCTCCAACATTTTCAATCACACTAACTATCCAGTACTGAAAAGGGTTCTGAGAATCCTGAAGTTCTATTAAGGAATCAACTGTAATGAGGTCTATAGGGCCTTTCCCTCGCAGAGGCTGTTTAAACAGAAGCAAAACTCCTTATTTTAAACTTTATTTTAAGGTTCTCATGGAAACAGATGACAGCAGAAGATAATATTTTTTTCACACCATCATCCAAGCTATTGGCAAACAGTCTGGTGTTTCCCACCACCCCCATCCTCTGCACAGCCATTACCCATTCCACCCCTTCCCTTTCCTCCCTCACACACATCCATGTATGCAATGCTGTACCCAACAAAAATCACAAGTAAATAGAAAATAACAGTTTATACTTTAAACAAATCACCCTTCCCCAGTAAACTTGCATTTGTTAAAAAAAAAAAAGCACACTTTTAAGAATTATACCCAAATTTGCCCAGAGCTAGAAAACATGTGGTAGCAAAATGTCTACTTTTCAAATAGATAGATGTATCTAACACAGAGCAATAAAGTTAAACCAGGACCTATCAACAGACCTTCATTTTATGATGGCCAATACTCTAATAATCAAGACCCTCTGGTATTTGACTTGGTGACTCAGGTATGACCGTGTGTAGATGAGATATCTAATACACATTCATGATTAGTGAAATTTGACTACTATGTAAAGTTTTTTCTACATTTAACCACTTAACCTAGCAACTGGCTTCGGAAGTACATAATTACTTACCCTGCTAAAAAACTTTCTTGGCATATGTTAACATATGAAAAGGCTGTTTGTTCAGCCAGGCTTATAGGCAAATATATTTTCATAAATTAACATGAGACAATGTGCCCCTTTGAAATGGTTAACAATCCTCATTTTGGTTTGTTAACATAACAAATAAAATAGCAGCTATTGAAACAAATAAATTTGTCATAGATCAAAAGTTGTTTCAGTGAATATCAGCTGGTGATACTCTGAAATATCAATAATATTTTTGAGAGGGTTAAAAAAAATTAACACTGTCAAAATCTGCACCTTATTGCCTGTTGTTTACTAAATTTTTTTCATTTTCAGAGACATTCTTAAGACAGATTTGATAACCCAATACTTAACACTTAGTCATCACCTATCTGAAATCATTCTATAGGATTTTGTTTATATTCATTAATACAGGAGATCAGTTTAAATGTATGGATAATGCGAAGACATCCTTACAGAGAATTTTAAAATGCATTCATATAGAGCACAACTTCCACTTACTGACCAGGGGGACGATCTGTCAGTGACATTCAAATCCTGTCACCTAAGCAATTCCATACAAAATAGGAATATTCAGGCCAATTTAATAAAGATATTGTATGTACACATGTATCTGCAGAAGGATATATGCAAAGCTGCCATTTGGTCTGAGTTCACGGGGCAAGGATGCTTCAGAGACATAATAGATTCATAATAACAATACATACACCTTCCAGCAGGTTGGCAGGTGCTGTCCGAGAGCCAGTCAAATCACGTATGAGGAATTCTGTCCAGTCTGTATACTTCTCTTTGATTGCTGGCAAGACAAGGGAGGGGGAAAAAACATTTCAACATGTCAGTAATATATTAAATAAATTTAAAATCATTGCAATTTTCTCTAAGTTGGTATAATTTCAACACTTTTCTCAATTTTAAGCACCGTGCTTAAATAAATAGTACTCTAATTGGAACAACAAACCTGTCAACAGGTTGTGACTTTACAGCCACCAAGTGCCTGAGCACTTAGGAGATCAAAGAATCTGAGGTCCTGAGGTCTGACAACCTATTTAGAAATTCTGGGGAACACCAAAGCAGATGTAACAAAGTATGTAATTCAGGCGGTTCTCAGAAAAAAGAAATCAATGAGGGTCAGAGAAATCAGAGAAAAACTTTCAGTTGGAAAATAAAACCAGGTTCTCAATTATATGAAAGGTTTATACAGTGTGTGTGGGGGGAAGGTTCCCACCACCCACCCCTGCCAAAGTGAGAGAAAACAGTGCATGCTAATCTAAGTGACGAGTCAAAGAGAAATGGAGAAAGAAAGTAATCAGCAAGACTACAGGGAAGTTTAAGCAAGCAGCCCTGGAAAATAATGCTGAATGGACAGCTGAGAAGGTAGACAAAGACATTTAGTAAAGGAGATTTCTGCATTCAGTGATTCTGGCAGTATTGTGAAGGTTTAAATGGCAACAAAACAAGTCAAAAGCAGGCTTTTGCAGTTATATAAGTACTAAAGTGGCAGCATGTGTAAGTGAGGGGCCAGCACTGTGAACAGAAGCAATGTACTTAAGCATCTTTGAGGGTGGGGGGATCAGCCCTGGAAGCCAACATCCTATAAATGCTTAGGACCCAAGACCTAACAACAATGCCCCTTGATGACTCTCCTAAGCTACAGGTCTTCAAAACCTTAACAAAGATAACCCAGGATCCCAAAGGTCAGAGCCCTTCCAGGGAGAACAACAGGCAGTAGCAGTCAGTCACTGCAACACACTTGCTTCAGTTTCCACCAACACACTGGAGAGTGAGGAAGCAGCACACGAGCAACTTAAGAAAGCCCCACAAAAACAAAGCTCTGCCTAAAAGTTTCCAGAAGAGGACAAATACACAAATGTCCCTGAGATATACACATTTTGAATCACATGCCAAAAGTAGGAGTCATGCAGTAAGTGGTCTTGCGTTTGACGGGACTTATGTCTATATCCAGCCTGAGAAAATCAATTGTCTTCGTAAGGACTGCTTTCAAACATGCACACCATTCAAGCTAAAATTTAAGTTAAAAATTTTAAAATACCAAGTACTCTACAAAGACAGCGCAACGCTGATACTCAAACTGTCAGACTTCGAGCAAGAGAGCATGGGAGATGGCTCTGAAATTTACATGGTATGAGACCTGAGTTCCAGAGCTCCTATAACTTTCCCTAAATGTTTTCAGACAGGACTCTGAAGCAATTTTTTATGTGCCATGGAATAGCTGGATAAACTGCTCTCAAGAAAGATGCTATCTATAAAGCTATAAAAGTATACAAACCGTTTTAGGTTAAAAAATAGAGATGAAACAATTCACAGAAATGTTGCTAATTTTAAAAGAAACACAATTTCAGTCAACATTTGGTTCTCAAAGCTCTAAACTTTCAAACTACAACAAAAAAACCTATTACAATAAATATGGCCATAAAATTATAACTGAGTATAGCAAATTTACAAGTCCCAGTCCATGGGCTTACTTTAACCAATATTCAACTTGGCAAAATTCTAGTACAATGAAAGTTTGCCTGGGAATTCCTCAGAAATCACTGCTGTAGAACTTAAATGGCATTGTTCATGTGTCCATTTGAACTTCTAAAGAGAAAAGTTAAAACTACAAATTTCTACTGTGTAGCACATCTCTCTCCAAAGACTCAGAATAACTGTGAAGACAACAACAACCTGACTCAAATATAAACTAAATCTTCACCTCATGGTCATTATCCTCTTCTTCAAACTGAAGAACCAGTTCACACATTAAATGTCAGGAAGCATACACTGCCCTGCACCTAACTACAGCACTAAAGGCAAACTCTATGGTAGGAAAGAGATTACTAGGGGAGGAGGGGGAGGTTCTACAATTTCAGGTGAAGGACTGTTTATCCACAACCTGGCAATCACTGTCCCACATTTTCAATGTACAGAGACATTCCTGGAAATTCTCAAGAAGCACAGAATCAAGATCTTCACCAACTTTCTCATAGACATTTTTCAAAAGTCTTTTCAGTTATATAAGCATTTCACTCTGTTTTTTAAGAGTCCAAATTCTATTCCAATAACGCCCAATTTGTGAGAGAAACCCACGTTACACTGAAGGAGGCAATCATAACCTTGAGGTTCAGAAAACAAAACAAATGCGCACTTTTTGTGAGGGCATTTAGAGATGGCTCCAAATCCCGCAAATACTTTATTAGAATTAGAAAGCTATAAAAAAAGACTCTGGAATGACAGGCAGAAGATAGTATACTATCATTTTTCAAAATTTAGAAAAAAAACACTGAAGTTGTCAACATAGTGTCTCAAGTGATGTCAGCATACATAGTCCAGTGGCATGCCACCTCTCAGGGACATCACCTTCCAAGGAAACTGGTCTGTAGTACAGAGCCCTCTGGACTGCCCAACTGAGCAGATTACGAACAATGAGACCCATGCTGGGGTCACTGGACCCACAGCAGTAGCCTGTACTCCCCAGTTCCTGCTCATGTCCTCAGTGAACAGAGACGCCCAGAGATGCCCAGTCATATCATGCCTTTCCCTTCCTCTAGAAGATGAGTTAAGAGTTATAATGAAGAGAAAGGTCATTTTCACTGGGACACACTCTAGGCAACCCAGAAGGGGCACTAGACTCAGTTCCATTTTCTAAAGTAAACATACAGGATTTTCTGTTGTTCTTTTGTCTGGGCCATTTTCTCATGTTACTTTTACACCAATCCTTCTTTGAAAGTGTCTTGTGGGATACTGTCTAAGTTTGCCACGGTTTTTTCTGGCTCTCTGGTGGTTGCTTCCTTTTAGGACCTTTTTCTTAACTTGCCATTTTCAAAACCTCTCATTATGTAATGGAGATCTTCCCCCTCTCCCATTCCTTGGTTCAGCTCTGATTCCTGGGAGTGGCTTGCTGTTTCTTCCTCTCCATTCTGTTCTCTCACACCAAAGGTTTTCTTCGAACATCTGGCAATCCCTGGTCTTAAATCTGAGATGACAGAAAACCCAGAGGAGACATCTGTGTCCTAGAACACAGGCTTTTGACTCAGAGAATGGACATTGGGGTGGCCTCCCTTCTGGGGAGTGAACTTCCAAACCAGCATCAGTGGTTCTCCCTGGACAGTTCTTGCAGATTCTTCAGAAATCAGCCTGAGGGACAAACACCAGGTCTAGGCCTTGGTGGCACCACGAGGTAAAGGCAGTGGCAGAAACAGAAAATATAAAGTGTTCTTGACCATGGACACCCAATTAAGTCCTGTGATTTTCAGTCCACATGGGCCTCTCATCTGCCTGGCATTCAAAGGCAAAAGCCTCTGAGGATTCCAAGGAGAACCTGGACTACAGTCACTCCCACAATAATTCAAGAGACACCACACCTTCATCAGCTGTCACGCTGCCGAAAATGTTTTGAAATTTCCTTTCTGTGCTGGTCTCCCTTCAATTCTTTTGCGTTGTTGGTCTATGTATTTTTTATTCTTTTACTAGTGCTGTAGTGGGCTCTCTAGAGGAAAAGCAAAGATAAATAGAGTGCTCAATCCACTGAAATGCCTCCCAGCAAACAGGAGAACTGGATCTTTACAGTGAGATGTTAGGGAATGGCCTTTGATTTGTCAGAAAAGGATTTTTTTTTTTAACACTGATTTAGCTAAAGAAAAGAAGAAGCAACAGTACTTCTTGAATTATAAATGGAAGCACTTACTTCTACCACAGTATTAAGAAGACTACAGAGCTCTTTCCTATGAAGAATTTCAAAGGAGAATCTGCGTTAATTTTTCATACTGGGCTCAAATTGTTCCTACAAAAAGGATGATAAACCATAAAATGGTTCAACAGGAGGGAGACGCTCCTACTATGTGCGGCAGGCCACATAATGTACGGCTGGTGTTGAAACATATAGAAAAAGAATTCTTGTCTTAATAATACATACAATAAAGATGAAGACTTAGCTAATGCAAAATGTCATATAAACTGTATACATTCATGTGCACACACATTCATTAATACACATCATAGATAGATTATTGGAGGAAAAGGTTTAAGATTCTGTCAGTTGTGTAATTATACTTGTATAATTACAAAAAGGAACAGTATCATTTTGTTCTGAAAGGAATTGGGATAAACAAAGGCAACACCTGAGAATTGTTGGAAGGAAGGGACAGAGAACTTTTGTAGTAATGACATTAAGTTAAAAGGAGAAAATTAAGTTTTGTAAAACATAGAATAATCCACAAAATTTGAATATTGAAAATTTATGTTGCAATCATTAAAACGTTGGTCAGTATTTATGCAGATCCTTAAAAAGGAAATGTTTTTGCTACCGAACATTCTGCACATTGTGTAGGGTTTTCCTCCGTATTACAAATGAAAACAAGAGAGCTGCTGGATGGGGTACAACTTTAATCACAACTATTCATTAGGAAGTTGTAAGGATTAAGTAAGATAAACATAAACTTCCTAACTCACTTTATGAGTATGGTTCGGGCCTTGCAAAAAGCAAAATATTACTTGGTAATGCAGTCAATCATTGCTCTTTCATAAATTCAAATGTTTATATCACTTACCAAGTTTTCTTTTAGAAGAGCATATGTAAGATGTTTTAAACTAACTAATGTTTCCATTACAAGCTTAAAATTTCTTGCAAGCCCAAATTAGCTTTGAGTAAAGCTGTGCATTAAGTCATGAATGTAAACTTATGGTCAAAGACACAAAATTATATAGCAATTTTTCATTAATCTGAAAATTTATAATTAGAATAAAAATTCTTTCCAGAGATCATAGTTTTCTAATCTCTTATTTGCCTCTCCCTAACTTGAATTGTAGTGCTAAATTTGCCATCATGATCACATCTTGAAACAGGTGCAAACTGGTACTAAAATAGAATATATTTATGGAAAATAATTCCTAATGTAACCTGTTACAGGAATTCAATTCATTTTTTAGCTACAGCCTGCTTCTCAGTTTTATCAAATTTGACCACTTGGTAGCAAAATGCAATCTCTCAGGTTACACTTAGCAATAACACTTAACACAGCAGGACACACTATGCACAGAGGTTATCATCCCAGTTTTTTTTTTTTTATGAAAACAGGATCAATAAGGAGTAGATAATGTACCACGCTCACATCAATATGAGTGTTTATACACGGAAAGTCGTTTATCTATGTTTTTAAATTTATACCACAGTTCACTCTATAGTTCTCATGGTACAGATTTCTTCCATATCCAAACCAAACTCTTCTTCTATACGCTATGCACAAGAGCAAAAAGAAACAAAAAAAGCAGCATCTTGAGATGGTCACAGAATTCAGAATTCAAGTCAGAGTCCCACAAACCTTTGTTTCAATCTGGTTCAAGCAAATGCTCCATGACTTTGACTTTTTATCACCTGAGTTACTCCTACAATTCACACAAGTGTCACATCTCACTGAAAAGGAATTCACTCTAATGACTTTTCCTGTTTAAATAAGCCAAAGACCTCAAGACCTATCTTCTTTGCACCCATGTAATCCTGAGGGGACTTGAGGAAGTTTTTTGCCAGTTCTCTATCAGGAGTAGCAGCAAGGGCTGTGCTCACCTGAACACACCGAGGGGAGATCTCACTTTCTAGCCAGCGCTTGACATTGTCTGCATTTTTCATTTTGGACATTTTCATAGCTCTCTGTGGGACTCTTGCAGATCAACACAAGGACTTCCACAGTTGTGTAAGGAAAAGAGAGGGCCAGCTGACGTTTTAAGCAAAATGAAGTAAAGTTCTAACAGGACTGTTGGGATGATGACTTTACTAGCGGCCTGTAAGGAAATGTGGTCAGGGGGCCACCGAAACCACTCAGTCAAGAGGCCAGCAGACATTGTGACAGGGAAGCGGAGTAGTGTTTGAACTCTGAACTTAAAAGCTGATCCCAAGGATAGAGAAGTAGCTCAGTGGCTGAGTATTTGCTTACCATGCACAAGGCTTCAAGTTCAACACCCACCACTGTCAAAAGAAAGTCCATAAAACAAAAATAGAACAAGAAAATGATGGTTGCTGGAGCCTGAGGGTGAAGAGATGATGTTGATCAAAGGGAACAAAGTTTCAGTTAGAAAGGAGGAACAATTTTTAAGGATTTGTTACACAGTTAACAATAATGCCCTGTGTGCTTCAAAACTACTAAGAAGTTTTAACATGCTCAACACACAAAAGCGAAAGAGAGGTAAAGGATGTGATGTATCAATTAGCTTGATTTAATCTTTCTACAAGGTATCCATTGATCAAAATATGCACAATTACTTGGCATCTTAATTAGTCTTTAAAAACATGAAAGCAAAATGCTGGGGTGGCACGGGAGAAGTGGGATGGCGAGGTTTGGGGCCAAGCAATGAAAGGATGGAGCTGCCATTTACCAAGAGGGGACAGACTCAGGATAAGTATATGTCAGAGGCAAGCTCTGCTTATGTCCATGTTACGACAACCACTGGACATGTGTCACTGCTCAGCTACTGTGTTATAAAGACCCAAACACCTCTCTTGACACAATGCCAAGGTAGGCGATCCCGTGTGACAGATAGTTCTGCTTCACAAGATGTGTTGAGAACCCAGGTCCCTTAGGTACTATCATCTTGTTCTAAGTAAATGTGTGGGCACAGCTGGCCCAACCCCACATTCTGGCACACGAAAAGGGGGAAAGAACTTATGTGAATGGTGAGTGATTCCCATCTTGTTAGTTACATGGAGGTCAAATTCCACTTACCCTGGCATCTAAGTATGTAGATGAACAGCCCTAGTGAGCTACGCTCACCTCTATCTTATGGTGCAACAAGAAGAAATGCTCCAAGTGAGGCCAAGAGTTCTAGGGGACAGAGAGCTTGCTGGGACATGACCCACCTGGAGGCACTGAGGCAAGCTCACTCAGCTTTCCCATGGGATGAGAGCCTCCTCAATGTGGGTGGGCATGGTGCTGCAGTAACTGCAATTCCCTACCACCAAAACTGTTTTTCAGCCTCATCCTACAAGAAGGAAAATTCACCAGCTGAAAGACTCTCTCCCCATCAAACTACACACCCTTATGTCCAGGAGTACCTTTGTTAAATAAGAGTATGCAGACCCACAGGGGTTTATAGAGGACTTCTTATTATAAATTTTGGTCTATGTACATTTCCCCTTTCCTCCAATGAAACCTCTTCATAAACTTAAACGATACGAGTTGCAGAATGTATCCCTAAACCCAGTGTGCAATAGCACAGCTTTGCAGGGACTCACTCTGCAGTATACAAATATCTAGACTCCGGCTGCACAGCAATGTGCCCAGCTCTCTATCAGGAGTAGCAGCAAAGGCTGTCCCCAGCCTGAACAACAGAGGTTAAGTTTATTACCAAGTGATGAAAATATTCCAAGAAGGAGGGAATGATAGACTGTACCAAATGCCGCTGACAGGATGAGTAAGGAAGTCTGAAACTACACCATTAATTTTTATAACAGTATTTCTCTAGGATTAATAACTAGAAGCAGGACAGAAAGGATTTACCATGTATTGGCAAACTGCTCTCGAAAGTCATTCTTACAATTTCAACTCTCATCATCAGCATATAGAAGTTTCCACTTCTCCCAATCTTCACCAGTATTTTAATATGATTTAAATGTTCACTAATCTCAACTGTATAAAAAATACTTCTTTTAAGTGATTATCAGTATAGTTTACTATCATCACACTATAGCAACTCAGCTTTTTCTTCTGGGAACTTCTTATTTACATCCCTTGTATGTTCTTCTGTAGACTCATCTTTTTTAAAATGTTTATTTACAGAAACTGTCTATATACTTTAGATAACAAATTTTTGCACAGTACAGTTCTAACTTGGTGCACAGGGTTCAGCATGAGCCTTTTACAAACAAATGGGATCGTGCTACTGAGCCACCGAATTTTAGAAGATTTCAAATTCCCAATCCTGGTGCAATGTCTTTCATGATTTGATCCTTCTCTGTCATTCTCCATTGCCCTCTACCCTGAATTTCTCTAAGACAGTGGTGGCGAACCTATGGCACCTGTGCCGCAGTGAATTGTTAGTATCATTGAAATCTCTAAAAGGTTCGCCATCATTGCTCTAAGATCTTCCCTTCTGACCGACTCCACCTTTCTTCTCCTGTATAGGAACACACACTCCTCCCCCCACCATCTCTCCTCAGCTCACCCACCTCATCCTTACTGTTCCTCTCTGACCCATGACACACTATTTTCTCCCACAGCCCCAAATGCTTTCCCTCCAAAGTCTCAACACAATTTATGACTACGTGTTTGTCTACAGCCTCCACCTGACTGTCAACTCCAAAAGGCTACAGGCCACTGATGCCCACCATGTTCACAAGTGTACATCCAACACCAAGAACAACTGGCACGTAGCAGGTAGTTACTGAACTCTCGTTGCAGGAAGAACTCACATATTAGATGGGTTTTATAAACCGTGTCTGTCCTACTCATCACTTGATGAAACGCGGTTTGCTTGATTCAGATGGAAAGACACTGCTGAAAATATCAAGTACACTTTTTATCAAGACATGAATAAATTCTGTCTCGCAACCCTGCAATACCCTTTTTGTTTGGTATCTGTTTTAGACTGCAACTATATAACCTAGAAAGTCAGGGATCAGACCATTTAAACAACTCTCTCACAACACCATATAAGATAAAGACAGTTCAGAGAAGGGAAGCACCCAGAGATCAAACAAATGCCAGGCACCACACAGAAGCACCTCTTTCCCCAAAGGACTAACTGCTTCCTTCTTGAAGGTCTGAGAACCTCTCAGCAATAAAAAGAACCAAGATTTGCAACAACACAGCCATGGAAGTATGTCTGACATTCTGTAAGTACAAGGCATGCTACTCTGCAGCATGTTCTTCAAGACCGTAGGAGATGAATAACCTGTGCTATTGGAAGAAATTTAAAACCATAAATTTAAAATATGGAATCTCTCTCATTCTTACACCTTCTCTGCAATTCTTCTCTACCTGCCAATATTTCATTTTTTATAGACATTTCTGCTACTGTTTTAACCATTTCCCTGCTTTTAACAAATCCCTTCCAAAGAAACAGTCACTTTTTTCCTCTTTCCAGTAGGAAAAATTTCCTGTGAGTCTTTTATTAGCTCCCTCTGCAGAGAAACTGTCAAGACTGAATTGACATATCACACAAGTCCGGGCTCCAAGTTCAATAGGAAAAGACACTTGCTCGTTAAAGATTTTATTCTCCTAGGTCTCCTACTCTTTTTTATACTTGACTTCTAGCTGTAAAGTGACTTTCTTTGTTTGAGTAAAAGAGTCTCCATTCAAATTTCTCCCAATGTCTTCTCTTAGGTATACATTTTGAAAAGAAAAAGCCCTGCAAAAAATTTACATCACCATGTGCTTTGCATCAAGCTGATAAAATAAGTCACCCCACTGTTGACAGTTCTCACATAACTGTCTGTGGTGGTTACTCTATGTCCAGTTGGCTGTACCATTGCTTCCAGATATGTGGTCAAACATTATTCAGGATGTTTCTATGAGGTTGTTTTTGGATGAGGTTTGTCTTAGTTACTTTTCTCATTGCTGAGACAAAATACCTGATACCTAAAGTTAAGGGATGAAAGGTTTATTTGGCTCACAGTTTGTAGAGGTGTCAGTTCATAGTTGGCTGGCTCTAAGGTAGGGTGGCACAGCACACAAGCATCACAGAAGAGAAACAGTTCATGGCAGGTGGAAGGTAGTAAAACAAGTAAGGGCCTTAGCAGCTTCTTTCTACACCTTTTATACTCTATCTAGGCTACTGAGATTAGGGCCATGCCAAACCAATCAATCCAATCAATCCCTAAATAAGGGAGAAAGAGTAAGGAGAAGGCAGATGAAAAGTTAGACAGAGAGGAAGAGGAGAAAAGAGGAGAAGGAAGAGGGAAGAGAGGAAGATGACACCAGATGTCGCAAACAGGGGTGATGGTAGAATGACCATACTCACCCTGATGAGCTCGTAAAGGTAACAAGCCAATTTAAAAAATAATCTAGAAAATATTCATTGAAAAGTTACAGGTTTCAATTTCAAAACTAACACCAACTATCAAAGCCATATAGTTGCTTTAAGTAGAAAAATAAAACTGAACTCAATATCAAAATAGTTATAACCTTAGAGATCACTTCTACAAGCAACTCAACATGCTCACGAGTATGACCCAGCTGGGGATACAGCTCAGCAGCACAGAGCCTGCCCGGTAAGTGTTAGGTCATGAGTTTGATTCCCGGTACCAAAGAAAATTTAAAAAATAAAAATAATAGTAGTAAAAAAAGTATGACCTGAGTCAAACAGTCACTTTGACACTTGTACAACTGAGAACAACATTTACAATACATTTCTGCCCTCCCTCAATTCCCCCAACACATACGCTTGTATCTATACCCTAACCTCCACAGACTAACACATATTTCCAACCTACCACACTCTTGACTACTGCCTAAAGGCTGAATCCACCCAAAAGAGGTTGGCCAGTGAGGTCTTGAGTTGGCCATGCTGTTGGCTATACACCCAATTGCCAGGCCCTCCCTCACAATAAGCTACAGTTTTCCCTTAACAAAGCAGTGGTTAACTTTTGCTTCAAAAATAATTATAATTCAGGGCAACCTGGAGAGATCTAGTCTTTCACGGATCTTCTAACAGCTTTCCAGGGAACAGATGACCAACATGTTCCAGACTTTTAGCTTGTTCTTAAATCTTGCTCCAAAACCCTTATCATGACCATGTTTCTACCACTCATGTCCTGAGCATCCTTCAAAGAGACATGGAGATAGACACTCATGCTTCTCTGTCCCTTGGGTGACCATATTTGAGGTTCTAGGAATTTTACTTAACCATAAGGTCAGAACCAGCCCAATTCCCTACTCCTCGACAGGCCTGTTCTGAAGCCTGTCTGACCAGTTATCATATCCTCTAAGTAAATGGTCATAACTTTCATGGTAAGACTTTGATAGGTCTGATGAAGCTCATGAGTCCCAAAAATTGCATACAGAGCTTCGTGTGTAAGATCTTTTCCAAGAAGCTTCACTGAACCATCAAATTCAAGGAATCATCAGAAGCTTTAAATTCTCAGAGTTCTATGACTCCAGAAAGATTAAGAAACACTGCATAGAAAACATTACACTAAGATGTGGCTCTGATTCAAGTCATCAAATTCCAGGTTGCCAGTTCCTTGAAGACTCCATGTTCTTCTTCATTCACTGTGGTTCATCTAGCACTCAACCCGATGACTAATCAATATTCCCCACATAGCTTGCAAAAGTAAAGTGATGAATTATCTTTTCTCTAAACACAGACACTAAAATTCTTGTTATAAAACATCTACTGAGTGTCGCCCATGTATCAAACCAGTGGCAAGCACCTTCACACCTGGTGTTTCCAAAGACTCAGTGAACTATCTATTCTTACCCCTATTTTGCAAGTAACACTCAAAGAGATTAAGTGGGCCAGTGTTCACAGTGAGTAACAAATATACTAAAGAAAATAGTTGCAATTGGGATTACAGAATCTGATCTTAATTCACTGGACCTCAGTTTTTAACTGCGGCTTCCAGTGAGTCCTGCTAGCCTTTCACAACGTTCCTGCTCGACCCCGTGACTTGTGACTCTCTAGCCTACTGCATCTTACTCTACCTCTCTTACACCAATTCTCAAGGACCTCCCTCAGCCCCTACCCATGTGGCAGGGGCAGAATTCCCCCCTCCCTCATGGCACAAGTTACAGATTATAGTATCTGCCCAGTTGTTCACCTGCATCTTCCTTCAGACAGGATGGCGTAACAGTTGGCTGTGACTTTGATGCTTGACCATGGACTTTGGATGGCCCGTGAGAAGGTGAAATTGTTGCTCTTGTTCAGACTTTCTCCTCAAGGCTTACCATTATTTTTGGTACAGAGGAGACATTCATTAAACACTTTGTGAATAAACAAATATATTTTTAAGAACATAACAATGTAGCGGAGTCCTGGATTGAGGGTAGTCTAAAGAGTTTCTAAATCTATCCTGCCATTAGGTACAAACATTAAGAAGATTACTTATTTTCTGTGCAGTTTACCATTACAAAATTAGGATGATACATGCATCAGTCATGTATCAGTGCATCCACTGAAAACACACGTGCACAGTGCTATCTTTGTGCGACATGTAAATCCAGCTATTTGGAGAGCAAATAAAGATCATTAAGACAAGATACCCCTATGTTCAAGAAGTTCAGTTGCACGCCGAGGAGTACATCCTGAATACTGCAGATGCCCTCACCTCCGTAGTTCTTAAACTACTGCCATAGTCTAAAACCTATGCCCTGTGCCTAAAAGGAAGATAATATACTGTACTCAGTTCTTATAGTTTAAATTCATCTTCAGAATGTTAATATTACGGAGAGTCACAGTATTTACCAAAATATAAATGCCCTGGGAATCAATTAGCATTAATTAGTTATCCATAGAGAGAACAAATGTTTATTCTACAGGCTGAGAAGCTGAGAAGGCGCTCACAGTTCCAAAATTGATGGTGACATTGACCTTTGGCATTGGACCCATAGTGTAACCCAGGTGAAGTTCCTGAACACAGTGAACAAGTGTTCTCATGACACTTAGAGAAAGAGCTGAGCAATTAATTTTTTGTTATTATGAGGAAAAAAGTTCTAGCAAAAGTGACTGATTATAAGAAACATTCTGAAGTGCTTGAATCATGAATTAAAACCATAAATCAAGCTATTACTAAGGAAAAATGGTGCAGAGAAAATCAGAAATTAATGGCATGCATTTCCCTCCCCAGGTTAAAAAAAGCTGAGTGGTTATAGTGTCTAAAGGTTTGGACGTCTGTGATTCCTAAAACAAAGTAAAAATGTGAAAACGGTATATCACAAAATGCTTCAATGAAAATTTGTGAAAAAGCTAGAATATGTAAAAGAATATGCCACTCTGGTGCTTTCAGTAAATCATTTTAAGTGTTGACTATAAATTCCACCCGCTTTATTACATAAACAGAATTCATTTGGATTATTGCATATGGCAGTTCTTGAAAAAGCCAGATGTAAACAGAGCCTGGACAAATTCCCTGAATTTTCTTCTATCAATTACACGAGATCAAATTATGTTTGTAAAAATAAAGCTTTACTACTAACGATTACTTTTAAGCAATGAGATGTAACAGATACTAACTTACGGTTTTCTTTCTGTTAACACTAAGACCGTATTAGACAAGATTTATAGTAGTTTAACAAAACAAAAACTATTATGTCAGCCTTGGAAGCAGTAATTAATCAACGCATGTGGAGCAAACAATTCATGCCAGATGAGCAGAGAGTAAGAGTAAATTCCCTACTCACTTTGCAACCTTTATTTTTTCCACCCAGGGAAGACCAGGTAATCTGAGACTTTATAAAAAAAGAGAAAGAAACAATACTATATAATAGAACAACATTTTCTTTAGACATTTGTTCTGTATACAACCTTGAATTTACTTGCTCAAAATCATAAGATCTCCTGTCAGCCTACCCAGTATTTCAGTAACTAACAAAATTAAGCCCTGAGATTTAAAACCAGCCTAATACAGAAACATGATTCTGCATAACCGTACTTCACCAAAATTCGAAAACCTTTAGAATGTTTATGCTATTATGCATTTCTTTTTCATAATTCTTTTTTGTCTGACTTACACTCTGAGTAACATTTTGGCCATTCTTTTAAGATTAAAGTACACAGTGCATTAATTATTGTTATTCTCTAATTACTTTGTTATGAATTGTTTTATTTTATAGAAGAGTGACTTATATTTTCTTTATTAACATCTAGTTATATTACATTAAAATTAAAAATATATGGAAATAAATTTAAAAAGGAAGAAATATTCCAGGCCCACTTTAGGATGATTTTATAAACAACAACATATACATAGTTACACAGAAATGTCAAATGAGAATTTATCTTGTCTGAACACATTAGAAGAAGACAGATTGCAAAGGAATAGAGAAAATAAAAGTGTATTCCTTCCTCTCAGTCCTCATTCTCACATGTTATAGAAGGTCCTTCATGGCTTCAAACAAGGTACAGGCAGAATGGCAGACAGACCTCAGTTGGCACTGAGTTCATGACGTAGATAAGTCAGTCACAGAATTGACAGCAATAAGCAGAAACACCCCAAGCAAAACCATTCATTAACAGATTTGGTTTTCTCATTATAGTCTCAAGAAGTCCCGAATTTCAACTGAGTTTGTTGCAAGTGACCCTTAATAAATCACTTTCCACACTCACTGACACACGTTGTGTAACAGCAATATTTCTGTGAGAATGGCCTGTCAGGACAACTCACACACTCTACAGGTCCAAAATATACTGAATAGTGTTTAACTATGTCTAATCAAACTGTCCGTACCATCAATCACAAAGAACATTTCTGCTCCAAATAGTCATGCCAGAAATAAACACAGGAAAAGAGAAAAAAATTTCCTATGAAACAGAGAACAGGGTCAAACACCATCAGATACCAAAAAAAAAAGTGCTACAGGATTGTGATATGACCAAACTATACAGTGAATGGTTAAATAATAATTTCTACAGTAAAAGATGCATTGCCATTAATTCTCCCCCAAAATCTCCACCCGCTTGCTTCAAACACACTTTATCTCAGCACTCCAGCCACTTTCTAAAACAGTTCTGGGAGCTTTCTTTCTTGGGTGTCTTTCTGTGGCTACTTCTATGTCCTGAATCAACTCAAAATGTTTACAGCAATTTCTGTCAAATAAAAACATTAGTGTATCCTCATTCATCTCAATGTTGTGTAACTTCTGGCTTCTCCTCAAAGTCAAAATGACCATGAATGAAAGGTAAACATTTTGAACAGATTTGGGGAATTGAAGCAGTCACAGTAGTGCAACTAGAGACACTCATGAAAAAGGAATTCCAGAAGTGCTTTCGGAAACTGGTGAGAGCACAGGATAAATACATTGAAGACAAGCAAGGGGAACGCACTTTAAGGAGGATTAATGATGATGGGTCATTTCCTGTAACTGTTTTTTTAAATATAAACACTCACCATATTTTTTTGTCACACATAGTATGAATATGAATAAGGTAGTCCCAAACTGTGCCTACAGGGAGGCAGCCTTGAAGGGGTCCCTTCCCAATTAGGGGATAGGAATAGATGGGTCCCCGCTGCAGCCCTGGAGGAGGGGCTCCCAGAGCAACACAGAACTATCTTCCTTGCCTTTCCTTTTCGGAAGAGAAAACTGTGTCCACTGTTAGTTCAGGGTCCTACTATTCATACAAAGAGAATGCCTGTGTTCAACAGGGATGCTCTTCTTCTTCTTCTTCTTTTTTTTTTTTTTTTAGGGACTCTTTTAACGAAGAAAATTTTGAAAAAAAATTAACTACAGCTAAGTGTGGCACACACCTGTGGTTACAGGTAAATGGGAAGCTGAGACAAAAGGATCCTGAGTTCAAGGCCAGCCTGGGAAACTAAGAGAGACCTTATCTCAAAATAAAACTTTAAAAGGGGTGGAGATGTAGATTAATAGTAGATTGCTTGTCTAGCATGCACAATGCCCTCGGTTCCATCCCTAATACTGCTCCACTCCCCCCGCCCCAATCAACTGGAAAAAACTCTACATGTTACTAACTTGGATAATTACTCAATCTCACAATTACAGCTTCAAGAATCAACCTAAAATTAGACTGGCAGTGTCACCTGTAATTGTCTCCTTTCAACATGTAAAGTACTTGGCATGATTATCAGGTGATAGTCTATCAGCACTGAAGCCAATGTGCTGTGTTCTATACAAATGGTACTTGGATATTTTGTATCAGCTATAGTACTTCCATGCTCAGACAACAACTCAGCAGTGTCTCCTTGCCCAAATTCCTGCATGCTCTTTTACCATTTAGGTACCCATGGGCTTCTTCCACTATATTATAAACTCCTGCCAAGAGATGCTATTTCATCTGTAACCATGTCAAGCACCTAACAACAGGCTGTCTGTCCAATGCACAGTACTCAATAAGTGCTTAATAAGGAAGTATTTCCTCCAAGGGGCTCCACTATTTTAGGTGTTATGTAGGAAAACAGTAAAATCTGCCCTCACCCCAGCCATGAAGAACAATCATCCAGAAGAATTAACATGAGAAAAAAACAAATAAAACTGACAGTGTGGGACTGTCCTAGTAATACTGCACCATTGATTTAACACTTGAGGGAAACTCAAATCGTCCAATGAGAAGGAATGGTGTAGGAGTGAGTTGGTTATATTCCAAATTCTGCACCTATCTAGTTCTGTGATCCCAGTTAATCACTTACCCTTTTGAAATCCTAGCTTTCTCGTGTAGAATAAAACAAGGGAAATGCAGAAAACCTGATGAAAACCAGCTGGAAGGGTGGCACCAATTACTGAAACATTATTCTAAGTAGAGTTCAAAAGAAATTAGCCTTCAGTGTTACATAAATCTGATAAACTTCATTCATTTAATAAATTCATTTCAGATCAACTTCAACTTGATTCAATTTCCAACTGAATTAGAAAGATGGATTATTAAAGCATACCTATATCTTAATGTTAACAAAGATTCAAATTATAAGCATGGGATCAAAAACAGCTTCTAAACATGCTAACTATTGAAAAGTTCATAGAATAACTCTTAGGTTAGAGGCTTACACGGGATGCTATGAAGCAGGCTTGGCAAACAATAGCTTATGCGCTAACATGTTCCTGTGTGCCCATATTTCCTGGGCCTAGGGACGAAGCATGTCGTTTATATTTTTAAATAGCGGGGAACAACACTATTTCATGAGATATGAAAATTATACAAAATTCACAAATTTGCATCCATAAGTGAAGTTGACTGGAATAAGGCTATGCTCACTCATTAATGCATTGCTCCTGGCTGGTCTGGTGCTACAACAATGAATTATGTGGCTACAGCAACGACCACACACCAGCATCTCCCAAAAGAAGTAGGTATTACAAAGCTGGGAAATGGAAGGTTCAAGAATGCTGATGAGACGTCAAATTAAGGAACACTTTAAAACAGTTAACAGTCTTCTACTAATACTTGCCACAAATACCAACTAAGAGGAACAAAAGAAAGATACAGGAAGCAAAGCTCTCCTGAAAAAAAGGGAAGAGAAAATAATGATAAATAACTAAGAAGAGGAAACTTGCCATGGTTCCAGAACATTTTGTGCAATAATGCAAATTGCCAGATTTCCAGTAAGTGTGTTCTCATCCAGTTGAAATTAAAAGATATACGAGGTGAGGTTGAAATATATATTGAATGTTTACATTTTTACAATTTTCTTATAATAAAAGACACACTGCCATTAACTCTCCTCTCTTTAATCACATCTATCTTGTTATGCTTGTCATTTTCCAAAGCAGTTCTGGAGGTCCTCTTTTGGGTCTTTACCTATACTGTCATGGCTGTTTTAATGTCCTGAATCCACCCAAAACACTTGCTTTTCGTGGTCATTTTGAATTAGGGGAAGAGCCTGAAGAAACATGATGCCACATCTGTTGAATAAGGCAGATGAGGACACACCATGATGTTTTTAAGAGCCTGCTTTTCCATTGGATGGAACTGAGCAGCAGTTTTCTCTGTATTTTTTATCACACCTCGTAAAAGCATCCAAAAAGAGGACTTCCAGAACTGCTTCAGAAAGTGGCAAGAAGGGATAAGTGGATTCAAAGCTAGGGAAAGTATTTTGAGAGAGGTTAACAGTATTGTGTCTTTTACTGTTATAAATTTCTTAATTTAAATATTCATCATATATTTCAAACATACCACATATGTAATTTTTATTGTGTGGGCAGAGAGGTCAATAATTAAAACTGGCAAACCTACCTCCTCAAGTTAAAGCATCCCTAAGAAGAATGGATAATGAACAAAGCATTCCCTAGGGTAAAAAGTCCTGGGGTGAGGGGGTTGTCTCACAATTTAATATGAAAGTATTCATGTAAGCAACACTTAGAAAAATGTAAATTTTAAAAGATGCCACTTACATTAACTTCAAAACACATAAAATGAAAGAATAAAACTGACGAATGACAAAATATCTTGACACATGAAACTACAATACTTTATAGAAAGACATTTTTAAAAAGATGAAAATACACAGACTAAGTACTATGTTCATGGATCAGTGAACTCAGTGTTACAAAGTCAACTTTCCTCCCCATGATCTAGTCAATGTGATTTTACTTTAAATCTCAACACATTTTTATAGAACTACATTTTAAAATTTATATGGAATTTATAATTATATAAATAAATGTAAAATATAAAACATAAAATGAATTATATTTATATAAATCAACACATTTTTATAGAGCTGTACAAGCCCATTTTAAAATTTATATGGCATTTATATGTTGAGAATAGCTGAAACTTTCCTGAAAAAAGAAATGAATCTTCCACCCCATGTGCAGAAGTCTTCCACCTTTCTACGCAAAAGTCAATTAATTCTTGGTTAACTAAGGACTCAAATGTGAAAGGTTATACCATGTAATTGTTCAAATAACGATAATGGATAAT
This sequence comes from Dasyprocta punctata, assembly GCA_004363535.1. Classification (NCBI taxonomy): domain Eukaryota; kingdom Metazoa; phylum Chordata; class Mammalia; order Rodentia; family Dasyproctidae; genus Dasyprocta; species Dasyprocta punctata. The sequence continues at coordinate 36,037 of RJWM01005601.1, forward strand.
ACATTTACACTACTCATGTAGAGGAGGAAAACACCTCTTCCTAGACACATGACAACCATAAAGGCGTGATACATTCAGCTTGGTAACATTAAGACTTTTCATTTCCCAAAAAGCCATTAAACTGAGAGCAAAACGACAAGCCACAAACTACAAGAAACAGGTGTTTCTGCTGTCATATCATATGGGTATTACTGAAAGGTTTACCAGCTTACAAAACTGTGTTCTGAAAATAACAGGCTTATGAAGACTAAGGTTGGAGAACAATTGTCTAGGGCACACAACTAAAAAAATAATAATGATCCTAAACCACATCAGCACATATTAGAAGACATGTTTAACACTATAGTCCATACAAAACTTTTTCTACAAAAAACTAAAAGGTGAAGATTATTTGAGGATTGAGCCAGGTGTGGTGACGCACGCCTGTAATCCCAGCACTTGGGAGGCAGGAGGATCATCACTTTGAGGCTAGCCCGGACTACATAGTGAGTTTAAGGACAGCCTGAACTACATAGAGACCCTGTCTCAAAAAACCTGGAAAAAAAAAAGGATTATTTGAGGACTGAAACTACTACATTAACAGGAACAAGGACAAGTGTTCAAAGAAGGAGGGAAAAGTGATACAAACACATCCAGCCCAACAGCCAGACCCAACATCACCAACAGGAATGACATGAGGTAAAGAGTCAGAATAACATTCTCCACTCCCTCCGCGGCCGGCTCATCTCAGCTGTGATAACCAAGTCTGTGCTCCACTACTGTTGCTGGGTGTAAAACCTTAACATGCTGGGGAAATGGGAGCAGCAGGACCCCCTTTACCTGGGCTAGCCGTGGCTGCCCTACTTACAGTTACATGTGCTCTCACACCACAGACGCTAGCGCTGCTGTAAACCAACAAACTGCATCTGCAATGGTGAAGGAACTCTTACAAATCAGTAGGAAAAAGAAAAAAATGAGAAAGAACAAAGGGGGATAAGACACTTCAATAAGCACTTCACAGCAAAAGGTACCTGCATGGCTAAAAGATGTGTGAAAAGACCTTCAAGTTCAAGGGTTGTGGTGGTTGATTTTGTACATGAACTCGCTGGGACCCCGGATGCCCAGATACTTGGAGCTACTGGGAAGTCGCAGAACCTTTACAAGGTGGAGCCTAGAGGAAGGCCCTGAGGACACTGGGTACATCCAGTGTCTTAGGGGACAGTGGGACTCCAGCCTCTGTCTGTTTTCTGGCTCATTAGCTGAGCTATTTGCCAAAACTACGATGTGCCACTCTCGCCATTGCGTTAGGCCACTTAATCTTAGACAGAAACCTTCAGAACAAAGGATCAAAATAAACTGTTTCTCTTTACAACCTAATTGCCTCAGGCATTAAATTACAGGGATGCAGATTTGACTAATACAAGCAGTAAAATGAGATGTAATAGCATCTAACCACAGGACTTAACATTGATCTGTTTCAGCAGCTGGCTAGGTACCCTATAGGCTTGCCCTGATTTACTTATCTTACTACACTTGTATAAAGAAATATTGATGTTAAGGTTACAATTCATTTAAAATCCTATCTGCAGTCTCCTACATCCATAACAATCGTTTTATCAAAAGGGTTACAGAGAGGGCTGTCTCTAACAAGGAGAAACTGAAGATAACTTGCCCAAGAAAATCAGTAAAGACCAAAAGAGCTGAGTATACCTTCACTAACCCCAGAGCAGACTACAGGTTACACGGATTTCTCACCCTCAGCATTATTCACATTTTGAGTGAGGCAATACTTCGTTGGGGAGGAACTATTCTGTACATTGTAGATTTAACAGGAGCCCAGGACCCTACCCACTAATGCCTAGTTGAAGTGATAGAAATTACTCTCCAATACAGCCTAACAGAATCTGAGCAGCAAAATTCCTCCAGTTAAAACCCTGGTTTCAACAAAGAACCAGGTAAAAAGTTTCAAATAAATATGTTAATTTAATGACCTGACTACTATCTAGCCCAATGCCACAAGTTTACTCATGCCACAGCAAGGTTTCTCCAACAATCACACATGGTGCTGTTCCAAGCTAGAGAGGAAATCCCAAAGGTGGGGCAAGATACAAAGACTGGTACAAATGCCAGGAGCTAAGGACTCATTGGCACAAGCTGCCTATTTCAACTGCTGCTGATCTCATGCCCAGAGTTAACATACTTCATTTGAAATGTATGTAGATTTCTGACTTGAAAGGAGAATGTTATTATTGTCCTCACTACCAAAGCAATGAAAGAATCAGACAATAACAAAGTATCATTCACTAATACCACTTGATAGGCTAAACATTTTAATAAGGTAGCCTACTTCCAGTGTGTTCAAATGAAGAAAACGAGTGACAGAACTGATGAAAGAACCAGATTACTCAGCAATCACTGACTCTTACCTTTAGTAAAGTTCTGTCTGATATTTTCCCTTCCTGAATGGATCTTCCTTAGAATTTTCTATTACCAAGATTATACCAAGTTGCTATATACACTTTCTGACTACACACTAGCTCTGGAGAGAAAAAAAGTTAGGACAAAGGCTTTTGTGAAAAGGGTGTCAGCCTGGGTTACAAATCTTCCTCAGGGAAAAAAGAACAATGTTTAACTCTAATTTAGAAAAATAATCTCATTACACAATATGTGTAACTGTACGCGAGACAAATCTCTTCTTCCTAGTCTATCAAACACATGAATACTAAGGACATAATTGTCCCCTTTGAACTCAACAAAATTAATCTAGAGCTAAACATTTCCAGTGGCTATTTCTTCGTAGTTCATTTTCTATTTTGACATTCAGTTGGCTCAACACTACTTTGCAAACTAACAGATTTTTCAATTGATGGCGATTCATTAATTTTCTGTTTGCAAATCCACCTGCTAAGAATGTAAAGTGGTTTTTAAAAGAGAATTTGGCTAATAAATCCATCACACCATCCACCATCACCCAAGAGTGACTAACCCACTAGGGTTTCTCTTGATTGACTGACTCACAACTCTACCAGCAGTCACTGAGCTACACCGAGCAATAAATGATCTCCCTGCAAGCTGCTATGATTAATCACCACCCTTCAGTTAAAGTCAATATCCCACTCACATCATGTTGACAAAAAGAAAAATCTAGTAATAAGAAATAGCTATGCTTTTATCTGGGCTGAAGATATATATAAATTACAATCAGATTATGTAGATAAAATACATGAGCTAAATCTATCTGCTGTAACTACACTTGTCACAGCACTTTTTAATGCATCTAAAAGGGATTTATTTAAGTGCTAGAATTGAAGAAAAAGGGTGGTACAAAGACTCCTAAAGAGACCATTTGTAATGCATTTAAGTTTTTTCACTGAAAAATCAATAGCTAAATTTTTTTCATTTCCCTGGCCCAGAATTTAAAATAAAAAACTCACAAAAACTGAACTAGCCTTAGAGCATAAGACAGAAGTAAACTACACTATTTCCTTCAGGTCACTAAAGTAATGACATGAATGGGACTCTGGAGGACTAAGATTATAGCCATTCCCAGCACAATCCCCCTCCTGGAGAACAGAATGGGGATTTAATGAATCCAGTAGACTATTATTCACCTCTGTACAAGACATAACCAAGGAACAATGGCTCAAGACAAAATCAGAAGGAACAGGCGTGCTCAAGCCTGAAGTAAAACAGATTAGCCAGGAAAGGAGGTAAGCATGAGAACCCAGAAATTCTGCCCTAGATCCCACATTCCAGATAAACACTAGGCTAGAAACAACCTCCGGCTTACCTAACCCAGGGGCTTTAGCTATACATACTTACATAAATACCCACCCATAATGAGCAAATTAGTAGACCAGAACTGCATTAAGACTCCTCTCCTCAGTGTAATGGTCCATTTCACTCTTAGCTGCCAATGGTGGTCATCTGAGGTGTGACCATATCCAAAGGGTGTTCACTGAATCTCCCAGAATAGAAAGTTATGCTGTGGCTGTTTTTCCCTATAGTGAATTATAAAGCCCTGAAACAGATTTTAATTACCTGCCAGATAAGCATGTTAAATAAAATAACCTGATTCCAGAAGAAGAAAAAACTGCAAAGACTTGCTGGAGTTTGGGGATATTACCAGGTGTGAAATGATTACACTGAGTGGACAGGAAGTCCTCTACACATCTTGGAAGGAAAAAAATAAATGAAGCACTGAATTCTCTTCCCAGACAGGACATGAGGCAAGTATGCCTGAAAGGGTCATCCTACTGCAACTTCTCCTCATCATCCAAGGTTAACTGTGTACCTCCTAAGTCATGGAAAAAATGACTTCTAAATACAGTGAGTTCTCACTGCAGTACTGCATTCTAACAACTTGGATGGAACAAATATCCAGTGTTAACTAAATAAATAAGCAACGCATCCATACCACCCAGCAGCAAGAAAGAGAAAACAGGCCAATCTAGTTTCCCAGGGCTGTTAGATAGTACCCTAAAAATCCCAGAACCATACCCATGGCATGACACTATTTTTCTCATTTAAATTTCCAATGTAAAATTTCTTTGTAGAAATAGAATAGTATCAACTGGGCATGGTGGCTCAAGCCTGTAATCCCAGCACTCTGGGAGATTGAGGTAGGAGGACTGTAAGTTTGAGCCCAGTCTATGCAGTATAATGACTTATCAAGATGCAGCCTCAAAATAAAAAATAAAAATTTAAAAGGCTGTGAAATAGTAATAAAAATATCATATTATATATAATCAAATACAATATTAAAATAAAAATTAAAAAACTCATTGTGAAGGCCCTGAATTCAATACCCAGTGAAGAAAGAGAAAGAAGAAAGAGAGGAAGTAGGAAAAACATCTCTTCATCAGTTATTTCTGAAAAGGGAGTTTGAAGAGAGGGAAAAAAAAGAACTATCAATTTTTTAATTTTATATATTTATCTACATTTTCACATTTACTACTTTCATTGTTTGTTTGTGTTTTTTTTTTTTTTTTTTTTTGCGGCACCGGGGATTGAACTCACAACCTCACACCTGCCACACAGGCACTTAAGCCACTGAGCCAAACTCCTGGCCCTGGTTTTTTTTGAGGCAGGGTCGCACTATGTAGCTCAGGCCGGCCTTGCGCTCACGTTGTAGCCCAAGTAGGCCTCAAACTCACAACGCTCCGCCTACCTCAGCCTCCCGAGTGCTGGGATTAAAGGCGTGCGCCACCACGCCCGGCTTTTCATTGCTTTTTTAAATGATAAAAACTAGAGCTGAACACTACTGAAAATATTGCAGATTCAAATACACATGCTGGAATATTTAGTAATGATTCATAGTTGAATCATCACCATCCATGGCCTTTAACAGTAAAAAAAGATGGACAAGTCCTTATATGTGCGGCAAAGAACTAATCAAAACATAGTACTGAATGGTTTTAGTTGTTTCCCACTTTCTCAGGTGCAAAATGATGTAATCTGCTATCAGTTACAGAAAAATCTACAAGACATTATTAACAACACATCTACCATTGCATGATTGCTAGTTAGGGTAAACCCACAACACTGACCCTCCAGGAAACTAAGCAAACAAAACAAGATCCCCTGAAGAATTAACAAGCACTATGTGAAAAGTTTCTTAAGGATTATATGATCCCTGGGATTTAGTTCTCAACCACGCTTGTCATGAGATAGACTATTATCCCAGCTTTTCTGTGACTACTGCTCTCTGAAGAGGCAAGGACACCATCCTTACCTATGCACAAAGAACCAGGCCTCATCTACCAGCACTAAAAATGAGACGTCAGGACACACCGTGATGGTTAATAGTCTTAAGTGGCTGGGTCATGGGTCACTCTATTCTGGGTGTTTCTCTTTGGGTATTTCTGGGTGAGATTCACGTCTGACTCTGTGGGCTGAGTGAAGTAGGATGCATCCCCTTTCCCCCAGCAATGTGCCTGCTAGGCCTCAGGCAGTCAGCTGCAGTTCTTAACAGAAGACAAAGTGTGGCGCCTCCCAGAAGAAGGGAGTCTCCCTCCTGCTGACTGCCTTTCATCTGGGCCCAAGGCTTTTTCCTGCCTTCACTTGAAACGGAATACTGGCTCCTCTAGGGTCTGGAGCCTCCCAGCTTTCAAACAGATTCTACACCGTCAGCTCTTCGGATTTCGAATTATCTGGAAATCACACCACTGGCTCTCCTACGTCTCCAGCTTGCTGACTGCGGATTTGGGAACTTGTTAGCCTCCGTCCTACTATTCCTGTTTCTCTGGAGAACCCTGACCAATGCACATGCCAAGCAATTTCAACTGGTTACTAACATGTACCATTAAAGTCTAGGATGCCCAAGTTACTAGCTCTGTGACCTTTAGCAAGTTACTTTGTTTCTCTGAGTCTCAGCTTCCTCATCTGTGAAACAGACAATAACAATCCCCACTTTGCCAAGAGGCTTAATGTGAAATATTTGGAACACTGCCAGACACAATTTACACCCCATAGAAATATTTGCTGTTACGGCGATATTCAGGTGTGTAAGTACACAGATATGACAATCTATAAAAAGGAACACTGTAGTCACAGGAATGCTAGAATTTCTGAATTCTTGGGAAAATAGGAAGCTGAGCTTGGCCTACTTAGTCACAGAGGAAGCAGACACACACAGGAACGTGCTGAGAACAGATGGTAAGCCTCCAAAGGAGCCAAAGTGCATGAACTCCCTCAACAAAACTTATGTTTACACAATGTTCTAATTAGTGAGTGGGCCTGTTGGGTTTTTATCAGAATGGTAAGAAAACAGCAATGTTTGCTTGGGGTAAGACAGACAGAAGGCTCCAGAACAGGGTTTGAGTGCAGACCAGAAAGAGGGCCAAGAGCCTACAGTTGTGCAGGAAAATTTTACAACTCAAGGATTGAAGCAGCAAGCCGGGCTGGAGATGGGTAGCGAGCACACAGCAAAACCAATAATCAGGTGAGAGGCTGGACACTGACTGGCCAGCCCCACATATGCAGGGGATGAAAACACACAGGTGACAGCCTCTGAGAGGCTGGAGACTGACCCAGGGAACAGTCAGGGAAGACAGCTAGCATTACCAAGGTGAAGAAGGTCCTCCACAGTTGGGATGCTTACCTGCCAAAGCTCAGCACTGCAGTCTCTGACAATCACAGCAGCAAGTCACCTAAGCCTTTGGACAGTTCCATTTTTCTCATTCAAACTGAGTAGTGTTGATACGTAGATGAATCTTAAAAACCATGAGCGTCACTAGTACATGCCCCCACACAGTCCAAATAAAAGCTCACTTCTCTTGCCTGCTAAGAATGCTAGCCATCTGGCAAGGCTTAGCTCCACCATCACTCCCTCTAGGAAGGTTGTTACTATCTGATACTCCCATGAACCTCTTGATGTTGGATGGCCACCATATAGGGGCTACTGGTAAACCTGACCATCCCACACATGCTCAAACTACACCCACCTGTACACGCATGCAAGTCCGTAAATTCCTTAAACATGGGGATGATGTTCATTTGTTTCTCTACTGGTATCTAGTGTCTATTGATATTGATATCTAGTTTCTCTACTGGCATCTATTGTGTTGGCTCAGGCTCAACTCCTGCTTGTTAAGTCAGCAAATACTTCCTTCCAAAATGCTGGTCCTGTCATCATCATCAGTTCTGGTTTTTATAGACATTTTCAGATAGGCAGGATTGGTCCCCTGAGAGAAGGTTCTGCCCACTTTCCCAGGGGTCCTGTTCTCCATGTGCAGGCCTGCTTAGAACTCAGGGCGACAATTCCTTGGGGTGACCATGGGAAGCCACAATGCCTTTACCTTCTCATGGTCAGAAAACAGAAGCAACTCAACAAAACTAAACCTATGACATTTAAGATCTTTATGTTCAATAAAACCATGTACTCTTGATTCCACATAAAGTTATTTCAAATATGGGCCAAAATGGAAATGAAAACTAAATGCAGATTTCCTTAATTCTGCATTACTTAAGGTATTTGTGCCATGCTTGACAAGGAATCCTATAATCAGGTACAAACACAATAGGCAGACTTATTTTGTGAACATGTGTCATTGTTCTAGCCAAAGCGAATAAACATTTAATAATTCCCTAGTGCTAGTTCAGCATGTTCTATTTGGATTCCCTAGATGCCTTCCCTTCTAGCAATACTATTTGTTTTGAAGAGCTTCTGGTCATGACTTATTTAATCTATTATGGCATAACTTATTACCCCAAAATTTTTCAGCTACAACAAACATTCCCTGCCGCCCACGGTATCTGGGGGTCAGGAATCTAAGCAGCTCAGTCTGCTCTGGCTCCAGGTCTCTAATGACGTTGCAGTAAGCTGCCATCACCTACAGACCAGAGAACCCATCTGAGGCTCACTCACAGAGCTGCTGGTGCATCTAAGTCACTCACCAGCTATTGGAGCTGTCGGCTGGAAGCTTCAGTCTCGGATCATGCAGCTTCTCCACAGAGGCTGTGAACAGGACCCTCCTCCCCGAATCCCTCAAAAAGGAAATGGGTTTTGCCAGAGTGCATGGTCAGTCACTCAAGACAGAAGCCATCCTCTTTTTATGACCCAATGGCATGTGATACTGCATCACTCCGCTAAGTCAGTAAGTTGAGTCTATATCCCACATAAAAGCATACAACACAGGGTGTAAACATGGGAGGCGAAGACCACAGGGCCATTTAAAGGCTACTGACACAGTTCATAAGGAGCCCTACAAAAGAAAGAGTGTCTCCCTGAAGGGACTCTCTGGATGACTGTTTAAAAGAGGCAGTATGTTCCTCCAAATAAGAGGCCCCAGGCATTGACTAGAGCTATACAATCCACCTGTATTTTCAAATCTGGATAACAATCTGCAGTGAGTCAAGAATCCACTCATTGGATTGTGGTTAGTGTTTTTATTTCTTAAAAAGAAGAGAATGGAAAAGATTATTCCACAAAGTGTATTAGTCTGCTAAGTCTGCTGTTATGTCACTAGAAGCATGCTGGGTTTTCCTGATGGCTTCAGGCATCTCAGAACAGAGACACCCACAGCACAGTAAGTGGACTGTTTAAATGCAGAAGAATTTATTGGTGTTGTCATGAGATCCCCACATGCACTGTACATATCAGCAATATCACAATTGCATGATCATGATGGCCTCATCAAAAGAGGAGAATGTAGCTGGGCATGGTGGCACATGCCTATAATCCTAGGACTCAAGAGGCTGTGAGTTCGAGGCCAGCCTGGGCTACATAGTGAGCACAAACCCAACCTGCACTATATAATGAGACCCCGTCTCAAAAAAAAAACAAACAAACAAACAACAGATGAGAAAGTAAAAGATCGCAGTTGGATCCCTGTGAAAACCTGCTGAAGGAAAACATTAATTTATGTATCAAAATGACATTAGGTATTAGGTTTCCAGCTCTACTGAATTAACAAGGAAATGCATAAAGACACCTAATGAGATTGATAAGGACAAAAGTATATCTCTGGATGATTTTGTTATAAATTCCTGAGATCAACAAGTTAAAGAATGCCACATGGAATACTACCCTAATCTCAAGGGGAAAGCAATCCCAAATGGTAGCATGATCTCACAAAGACATGCACAAATTATCATATGAAGTTCTTCTGAGAGTTACAATGACTGTTGAGTAGCTAAGAATTATTTTAGCCTATAAGTATATACTGGTCCTATTACATGTAGGTCTGGCTATCAAATTCTGTGTAACACCAGGAGAAACCTACAACAAGGCTTTCTACCAGAATACTGTCACCTGTTTTCACTGATACAGTCTGCCTTTTCTTCACCTGCCTTTTCTTCACCTCCCCTCACACAGCCCTTTTAAACAATCTGTTCTAATCAACTCCTGATGAAAATTTGAAATCACAGATATACTGTATATCTTTTACTATACTGTGTGTCTATGCTTTGCATGTTTAAAAAATATGAATTTTTTGCACCTCTTTGAGGATTATATTACTCCCATTTAGAAACGCTTGGTCTGAATCCTTAAGACAATTAATGCCTAAGTACAAAGTTTTAGCAGATACTCAAAATGTCATAAATGTTATGACTTCAAGGAGCCAAATAACATTTACCTTTTGTTAGCATGCATTTAACAAAAGTGATTCCATTAGATGGGCCTTCAGTCATAATACAATATATCCATCCAAGAGTATCTATTCAGTGTTTCAGTAAACTTGATCTTTCTTTCAGTGGATGCTGAGGAAACCACAGTGAGAAAACAGTAAAAGTTCTTTTGTCCATGCCCTTCCATTTCAGGCTAGCAAAGAGAAACAGTGAGTTGGAAAATGTTATAAGTCAAGTGATGAGAAATGCTGATAAAATAAACAAATATGCTGGGATGAAGCAGACTGAAATTGTACACAATTCCTAAATGCCATAAAAAAAAAAGTGCTATTTTAGCAGAGATTCGAAATGGGAGTAATACATTAATTTATTTGGAAAAAGAATGTTCCCGGCAGAAGGTACCACCCATGCAACAGCACTGGGGTATTCATGAACTTCAATGTCTAAGGATGGAAAGGAAGTCAAACCTACCAAAGCAGTCACAAAGATGGAATGCAGAAGACAAAGTCAGAGATATTAAATAGAATACACGTGGGTGGGTATGCACCCAGGTGCACAGAAACACATTTTAAAATTATATGCCTCAGAATTTTAAGTTACAGCAACAAAGGTGTGGATTTAAAATGTAAGTCCTTTTATAGAAGTTAACAGACTTACAGTAGTCCTGGATAAGAATATAGAGGCAAGAACCGTACACACCGCTTTTCTCCAAATCCTAGCAGCAATTATTTGTTGTGTTTCTCCAAAAGTATTATTTCTGCTCACTCAGGTGAAATAAATCCAAAATCTAAAATTGAACTCTGTCACAGTGCTACAATACAAGGTCCCCAAGGGAACTCCAGAGCCTAACCAGCCTATCTCAAACTACTGTATGGGTCACAGGTCTGTACTCTACCTGACCTAGACTTTGAGGAAAACAAACATTCTCCACGAAGGTAAACTTGTTTCTGGGAATCTTAAGAAATCCCCAGAGTCACAGGTATGTGTTTATAGTTCATCGTAAAGTTTTGTTTTGTTTGCTACTGCTGTTTTTACCTTTTTGTACTACATAAACTACAGGAATTTAGCTGGTGTTCACAGAAACAGAGAGACAGAGACAGAGAGACAGAGATCAAAGCTTGACAACCCCAAGCTGGCAAGACGAATTGCCCTCATTACTTTAATATGCTGTCATACATGCAAGGCAATTTAAATTCACTGAACCTGTTTTCCTTTCCTATCAAATTCAATGCCTCAGTGTGCAGCTGCTGACTCTTAAAAATTAATTAATGACTCGCTTTTATCTAGTTTTTTCTCAAAGGACTTCCAATCACTTTATGAAGTATTCTGCAGTATCGTGCCCCATAGTATAAATGAAACAAGCAGGCAGGCCAGAAGGTTACAGCCACTTGTTCTCCAAGGCGGACAATAAATCAAGAGAAAACTAGGGTAGAAACACCCCTTCAGAATGGTTGGAAGAAATGAGCTTATATTTGGGAAGTTTCTTTCCTTGATGTTTTTTTTTCCAGGAGAATTACTAAAGAGTTTTCTTATTAAAGGAATCATTTCACTAGAGGAAGAAAAATAAATAATTTCAGAGAAAAGAATTCGCATTGCTGCCAGCCAAAACCATTACAATATATGGAATTTCTTTCTACTTTGATTACCATTCTGAGACATTAAGTAATATTGTCCCCATTGTTCAGACAAGACAGTGAAACTTACAGGGTTTTTTGGGGAGGAGCAGTGCAGACACAGGTACAAAGCAGGTCCTTTTGATCACAAAGTGTGCAACTTCTCCTACACTGTGCCAGTTCCTAATGTCATTCTTTACAGGAAGATTTAAAGAACTGACTGTGTAAATGCAAACTGCCCTATTATTTAAGAGTCAGCAATTCCCATATTATGACACAGTAGACTTGCCAAGCACCCAAGCACTCTACTGGCTGGATCAGTAAAAAGAATTAAATGCATTGCCTAACAAACATTCTTACTCAAAATTTCACTGGACATGCTTCTCCATAGCCAAGCTCCTTTAGGACCCAGAATGTGTTACTTTTCATTAATAAAATGGCAAGTTTTACTATAGAATTACTCATACATAAAAACAAATTAACTAACATTCTGGGAGGAAAGGAAGCTCTCACTGAAAAAATAAAATGTGTATTGTTCTTTCTTAAAAGGAAAGGGTAACCCAAAGATTTCACTAAGGCACTGAAGGCCATTGTAATAGTGATTCAGAAGACCCTGTTCAGAATATAACGTATGATCTTAACAGCACTCAGTGGAGATATTTACCAAATCATTAAGTAAACTGACATGAAGGATATAGTCCCTTCTTTCTTTGAATTCCTTACCATGAGTGCTTGGATGTTTCTCAAGATAATCATAATACTCTGCCTCCAGTCTTTTGTGGCTCTGCCTTGCTGACTTCCAAAGGTGAGTTTTAAACTCTGAACTGTTTGAGGACAGGGCTTTTATTAGTCATCTGGGGCTCCTTTCAACCCTTAGCACTGAGTCTCTGACAAATACAGTTTCTCCCTAGAAAATGCAAACTGAATTCAATATCATATAATGTCAATTCCACAATCACTAATAAATTTTATGCAACACCAATCAAAATTCTAGTGCAGTTTCTCAGGGAACCTGACAATATGACCTCTAAATTTATGCAGAATATCAAAGATCTATGTAAAGTCAGGATCAGTATCACCCAAACTTTTCCACACTGTGGAACACATAGAAAATGGTCAAAGTATACTAGAAGAAGAAGGTTCCAGCACAAAGCCATAAACCCTAAACAATGACTGCCCTATGCAAGATATCACTTCCAAGTAGATTAAAAATCTTTCAGCCTTTAGAAATTCTAGAAGAAATATATATAATTTTTTAAAGAATTTGAAAGGAAATACAGAGAATGGACACAAAAATATAAGAATACTCAGGACAGATGTAATAAAATAGACTGTGTCAAAATGGAAGCAGGAGATAGTAAGGAGAATGGGCAAAGGAAACTCTAGAGGTCAACAAATATATGAAGAGATATAAATCTGTACTAGTATCCAAAGAAAACAGATAAAAGCCAAGATAGCAGGTGCATGCATTCTGAAAGTCCAACAAGTAGACACCATTTACAACTATCCTAGAACATACATACAATGGGAATCTATGAGGCTATTTAAAATATTATATTTCTACTCATGTTTACTTCCAAAGACATTAAAAATTATTTTTTTAAAGAAAAACTGTTTCAAAACAAGTTCCTGTTTCAATAGCAAATGTGGTCCAGCTCCATGAATATAAAATTATCTGCCTGTATAAATACAAGTGTGTCAGAGTAGATGCCTGCATATAACACGGAAAGCCATCTGGAAAGAAAATCCTCAAATGATAATAGCAGTTATCTCTCCATAGTGATATCAATATTTTACTTTCCTTTTGTTCTTTCCTAAACCAAATGGATATTTTGCAGTATCTACCAGTCATTATTATAATCATGCACAAAAATATACATCTGCTTTTTTTGTTTATGGAGAAAATGTTCTCTCTCTGGAATATTTAGTTGATTTTAAAATAAAGTTTTCGTAAAGACTGCAGCTGAGTAACAACGCAACGCTGGCTGTCATCATGGGGTGAGGACACTCAGAAGTGACAGTGGAGAGTGGGGAGAGGTGAGAGTAAACATAAGTGAAAGAACTAATGGATGAGCAGGGCCTGGTGGCACAACCCTGCAATTCCAGCACTTGGGAGGCTGACAGGAGGATTGCCCTAAGTCAAGGTCATCCTAGGCTGCATAGTTAGTTCAAGGTTAGCCTGAACTACATTGCAAAACCCCGTCTCAAAAAAAAAAAAAAAAAAAAAAAAAATTTGATGGTGGTCTCCAGTGGAAGAGCCCTGAAAACAGGAGACTGAGCCATGTCATAGCAAAGGATGTTGAGGGCTGCGCTCTGGTCTGGCTCCAAGCCATTCCCATAGTAGCCATCTAGTTTACCCAAAAGTAGATACAGTCACACTCACTCCACTCATGTCTCTCATGGACCTTTGTGCATTAGTTAGCTTTGGGTTGCTACAACAGAATACTATAAACTCGATGACTTGAACAACAGACATTTATTTCCCACAGTTCTGGAGGCTGGAAGGCTAAGATAAAGGTGTTAGCAGGATATGTTTAATCCTGAGGCCTTTCTGGGTTGGAAGGTGATCTCCATCTTGCTGTACATTTGTTTCCATTACAACTGCTTTGTAAGTTTGCTGGGGGGGCGGGGCCTAGAGCACGGGGATGTGCTTGCCATGTTTCTTCTTACAAAGGCAATAACCCTACGGCATCAGGACCACCCTGTGTCTTCATTTAACTCTAATTACTTTCTTAGGGACCCCAGCTCCGATACAATAATGGGAGGGGAAAGGGATTTGACTATGAATTTAAGGGGCACATAAATACTGAGTGTGTAACATACATGCAAGTAAGTAGAAAATGAAATAATACAGGACATTTGCTTTAGCTTAGTTACTGGTGCTCTTCTGTTGTTGGTTGTCACCCAGGCATTATCAATGCCCTCTCTTTACACAAACATCTCACAGTGTCCCTTACCAGTCTGAAAGGACTTTCAGAGGTAATAAAACCCACCTTCACGTACGATTTTGCCTAAATCAATAACATACCCTAACTATTAGACAAAAGAAAAATTAGGACATAATTTACAGCAAAGTAAAATGGTTTCTGGATGTAAATGTTCATGTACCACTCTACAGAAGCATAAGGTAATGGTCAAAGCTTTTCTCTACTTTCAATAAATAAACTGGAGTATAAAAGACAGTGCGAGAGTGCCTGTGGGGTATAACCACTCTTGGGCAAAGGTTTTTTTTTCACAGTGCTGAATAAACTTAGCTTTAGGTGATGTACTAAAACACCAGTGAAAGGTCCACACTAAGTGGGTGAATTATCTGGTATGTAAGTTATATTTCAGTGAAGATGTTAAGAATAAATAAAAAGCAACAGTATTTAACTGAATATTCTTGACACCCTTTAATGTGTGATTACCTTCAAAAAAAAAAGGGACCAATTTAATCATTGCTAGAATTGTCCAGTATGCAACCAGAGCAAATGCTAACTGATAAATGCAAGCTGTGTATTTTCAAATACCACTAAGGATACTGAGGTTAGTAAAATGATACTTTTCTGAGGGTGAACAGTTCTTGACAAAGATCCAAACCTCCTCCCCACCAAAAAAGTAATCTTCTGTTAAACTTACCAGGTGCTTACATTATTGGGGAAAAAAACTAGACTATCTTAAAACTGCACAAAAATGATTTACTGTTGGAATTAGGTTTTAGACTCCATTAATTACACACAAGTTTTCCACCACTTCATCTAGCAGAACACTCTAAATAATAAGAAACAATTCTTTGTTGCATACAGTCACTGAGGGTACTGCAAGACATTTGGCATCCTTAGCTCCTGCCCAAGAAATGCCAATACCCCTTGGCTTTAAAGAACACCTCACACATTCGCTAATGTTCTGAAACTACAGCAGCAGTCTCCTGGGAATAGCTGGTGTATCTTGTTTGAAAGCTTTGGCTTTGAATTTTTCTCTAAAATCAACTTAGGCTGCTACCGTTCTGAAGACCCACAACACTTCTGGCATTCCCATGTAAATATTATTAGCAGATGAAGACTAATAATAGCCATTTACATTGCCTTGAAATAAATCCTTCTTGGAATCACACAGCCTATCGAGTTTACCCTTTAATTTTCTAAGCAGTGCATGGTAATTTAATTGTACGACTCTGATTAGCCTCAGTGTTGAATGGTGTAGTTAAAGCTCTACAAAGTGCCCTGGAAAATGAAAATTTCAATTCTCTGGCTCTATATAATCACTTTAAGTCTTTGTTTCCTGGTCCCAAAGCACCTTCTTATTCTTCATCAAATGTGCTCTTAAAACCAAATTAAATTCCCTTTTGTTCTCCTCCTGGGTGAGGGGGCTACATTCTGATTTCCTCATGCGACCCTTTGGGTAAGATTTTAGGGAACTAAGAAAATACAAGTCAAGCCTAGGGATATTACTGTGCCCTATCAACTGCCACAGGAGGACATGTCACCTCCCTGCCATCCTTCACACTAGGGACTTGTGCCAACCAGTGCTGCCCTTCACCTCTCTAGATGTGAGCCACCAGCTGCCCATGGAAACCAGGCTTTCCTCGCAGGGCAACCTCCCCATGCCTTTCTGGTATCAACAGAAGTAACTGCTAGGATTGTTGTCACTTTAATTTTTTTCTACTATACAAACAAAATGGACATTTTACAAGTAGAGTTCTATGACTTTTAATGCATGTATATATTCCTGTTGCCATCATCACAATCAGGACACAGAACAACAGTTCCACCATCCCCAAAAACGCTTCTTCCTGTATCTCTTATACTCTCAGCTTTCCTCTACCCCAAATCCCTGGCAAACACAAACCAAGTTTCCTGCTCTTAAGAAGCATCATACAATACAGAATCAAACAATACGCAACCTGTGAGCCTAGTACTTTTTACCAAGAATAACGCCTTTGAGATTCTTCACACGGCTGTATGTATCAATGGCTCACTCTGATTTTTTGTTAGCAGTATTGCGGCTTATGGATACACATCCGTTAATCCCTTTTCCACTGAAAGATATTTGTTTCCAAGCTGGGGCCACGATAAATATACTTGTTGCATACAAGGGCATAAGCATTCGTACACAGATTTTATGTGAACATAAAGTTTTCATTTCTCTAGGCCACATGCCTACGAGTAAGATTACTGGGTCATATGGAAAGCACAACAAACTGCTGTCAAACACTTTTCCAGAACAGCTTTCCCATGTTGCATTTCCACCAGCAAGGTCTGAGAATTCCTGTTAGACCATGTTCTTTGTCAATATTTGGCACTGTCTGTAAATTTTTATTTGACTAATTCTAACAGGTATATAGTAAAATCTCACTGTCACTTCAATCTGCATTTCTCTAATGGCTAATGATACTGAACATATTCTCTGCAACTTTTTTTTAAAGCCTTTGGCCATCTTCTAAATTGGGTTATCTGCTAATTACAAGAGTCCCTTTTATTCTCAACATAACAGGTCTTTTGTCAGATATATGGTTTACAAGTATCCTCTCCCAGTGTGTAATCCATCTTTTCATCCTTTTAACAATGTCTTTTCACACAGAAAAGTTTTTAATTTTGATGGAGTCTAATTCATCAATTTGGTTTTTTTGGCCTGAGGTCTAAGAACTCTGCCTAACCCCAGGTCACAGAGCTTTTCTGCCACACTGCTTTCTAGAAGTTTTATAGGTTTAGGATTAATTTAGACTCATGTTCTGCCTTGAATTAATTTTTATGTAACATGTGAAGTTTATATCTATTTTCAGTTTTATTTTTGCATACACCCATCCCAAGGTAGTACTCTGAATAAAGCAATTTCCTCTCTGATACAATAAATGCAGTGTTGAAATCCTCATAGTGCCAGGGAAAACCCACATTCTGAGGTCATGCTTTCTTTTATGTTTCAAATACAAAAGCTTCTCTAAGTACAAAGACATATACCTTCAAAATATTGTTGTAAGAGCAAGGTGACTAGGAAGGGTCCTATCCATGTTAACCAGCTAGGGGGCGAAAGCTGCCTTCTCCAGTGATTTAACCCAGGACTAACCTCTTTTCATAAATTTCTCATCTTTCTACCAAGTCAGTTATTCTAAACCTAAAACAGCATAAATGGCCTTCTCTGAGGGTCTCGAAGGACCTCTACTGTCATACACATTTGCAACATGATACCCACACAGCCCATGAAGCACATGATAGTAGATGCCTCTCTGATCTTTCATTTCTCCCCCAGATGCCTCGCTTGCTTCTGAGTCACAGTCGGCTATGGGAATCAGTCCTTCACCACCAGGACATGATTACTGGCTGTTTCTATCAGCACATTCAAAACTTTTTGGTTTTGCATGTGACAGATATAACAAGATTCACTAAGTCTAAAAATCTCCTGCAGAGACTACAAGCAGAGCAGCACTCAGCCTGTCAAGCAAGTGGTTGAGGCTGAAGTGACAGTGGACAGACAGAAGGGACAGCCGACGATGCTGATGAAACCAAGCCGTCCGCCCAGTTTGGAAACAGAAAGAGGAGCCTCTGCTCTGAGCCCAGGTGTCTCTTCTTACTGGGAAGGTCCCGTAAGCCGTGCTATGTGTTGGCACCCTTGTCCCTGGGAGCCGCCAGCTGGCATAAGAAGAGTCAGGGACTCCCCCACAAACACCCGGCGCAGGTGAGTCACAGGAGGAGCACAGCCTGAAGATGTCCCAGCAGCGAGGAGGTGCCTTATGCACTGTGATAAAGTGCTGCAACACTCCAGGGCCTCAAATGCCCTTTGCAGGTGCTGCTGAAAAAACCGGTTAGTGCACAGCCAGGGTAGCTGACCTCTACTCCACAGGAGCCCCAGGAAAGGACTCCCCAGCCCAGGTGTCCTCCCACACCGGCCAGGCTTGGGGACACCTGGAAGCCCGCCCACTCCCATCTCCAACTGGAAGAAAGGACTGCTGGTCAGGGACTTAGCTGTGGCCTCTCCATGTGGGGTGGCGTTGTCACAGCAGGTTCGTACTGAGGTGACTCAGGCAGCCAAAGACGAGTGGCCAGAAAATAAGGTAACTGCTGCAGCACTTCCTACTGCTCAGTCCTGAAAACCAAATGTGGTCACACTCTGTACAGTACCGGTCTCAAAGTCGCCAACCACCCACAATCGGGGAGATAAGACACAGACTCTGCCTCTCAGTGTCACAACAATTCCAGAACCAGATTTCCACACCACCAGTTGCCTATGGTTAAGGGTCAAAGAAGCCCCAGAGGAAAATGTTTCAGGTTATCAGGAGCAGGCAGAGACTCCCTGTGACAGCGCCCCAGGGATTGCCTCTGAAGCAGCCATGTGCAAGGAGCCCTCTGCGTTACCCCGACAGCTGCGAAGCAGCCATTTCTCAAAATTCTACCTTTAAACAACCTGAAAGATAAATTGATAGCTTCAGCTAACCTTGCAATAGTTCTTATTATGATCAAAAATAACTAGTCTGCACAGCTAGCTCAAAGGTTGCTGTTTTGAGTCTCCATTAGAATTACCCTGGATGATGCCTGGCATGGTGCCACATGCTTGTAATTCCATTATGCGGGGAGAATAAAGCAAGAGTATCTCAAGTTCTAGCCCAGCCTGGGCAACTTATTAAGACTGTTTCAAAATAAAAAATAAGAAAAGGATTGGGAAGGCAGATAGATCACTGGAAAGGTCCTGGGTTCAATCTCCAGTATCACACATGTGTGTGCACCACACACGTCACTTGTGCAAGGGCCAGCTTCACTTGAGCACAACCCCATAATTAATCTGCATTACATTAATTAATCATTTTAGTTCCCTATGGAGCAGGCCACCCAACAGCACACACCGTTATACTTTCATAGGATAGCTGTGGAACCCAGCCCAAAGCACCCGAGACACTATGCCAACAGCATCCTGAGGACAGTGTTAACCAGTAATCACTAGTTATGCTAGCAAGAGAATTCTGCCAAGCCACCCCAGCTACAGCAGAACCCTGCTTCTCCCCTCTTCCCCTCTCCAGTCACTCTCTCCCTATCTCCCTCTCTCTCTTCCCCTCTCTCCCTCTCTGTCTCTGCCCCTATTTCCCATTCTCTTTTCTTCCATCCTTCTCACCCTCACTCTACACCCCTTCTCCCTGTCCATCTGTTTCTCTCAATCCCTCTCTCTCCCTTCCTCCCGCCTTCTTTCTCCCTCTCCTTTTTCCTCTTTCCCTCTCCCAGTGCATATACAACACATCCCACCACCCCCCATCAATGGGCTCATTTAACTTTTGCTGAATCCACGAAACCACTTGCAGACCAAAATCCTTTTTGCTGTCAGGAATCAAGGGAATGAAGATAGGTCTCTCATCTCTGGCCTCTGAAACCTTCTTCTCCACTGATTCACTTCATAAATACAGAATATTCCAATACAAACGGTTATTTGTTCCTGAAATCCAGGTACTTTGTGGGAGGAGGGAAGGAGATCAGGACAAGTTCCCATGTACAGAGATTTTCTAGAAGAGATGTCTCACACACCCATCCACTCCTCCCCCATCCAGCTGGTGGTATGTGGATCTTGGCATGGGTGGGGTGAGGTGGGATTTTTTTTCAAAAATCATTAATCTATCCCCAGCTGAACAGTGAGATATGACCTAGCCAAATCCTCCCATTTCACAGACGAGGCAAATAAGACCCAGAAAAGCAGGGTTTTCGGTTCCTATGGGGCCCTGTGTGCATTCTCATTGAAAAAGAAAGGAGAATGTTTACAGCATTTCTGGGTGCCACATATCACCTGCAACCTACTTTATCTATAAAGTGGTGGTGCTTACAGAGGCTATTCTCCTTACCAGAGGGCCATTAAGTTTTTGTCTATGATCACACTTCATTGCACAGATATAGGACTGAGACTTTTATGGTTTATTCAATTTCTTTCAAGTTTTTCTAGTGGATAACCTTTGGGTTAAAAGTGACTAAGGGAGCTTATGCATTTACATTTGAATGATTGAGAACGTACAAAGGATACATGCTAGTGAGACAGTAATGGTGCTTACCCAAATGCATGACAAGATAAAACAAATTCAGACCACCACCAGTCAGAATAATAGTGATTTTTACAGTTTTGCCCTATCGGCTTATTCTTTAACAGTTTGCTTTAACTGAGGAAGAAGAGAAAAATTTACGAATTGTTATTAATAAGTTCACTTTGTAGATTAAACTAAAATAAATTCATTTGCCCTTGTTAAATAACAAATGTGTAAGAAATCTTAACAAATTTCCCCCACTTATCAAAATGCTTTTATGAAAACAAGCTCAATGAAAATGAGTCTTTTAGCCCCTGTGATTTATTTCTCCTAGGAGAAAAAAAAAACTTTGTTTCATTAAAACCTGGGTATTTCTGTGAAAATCTATCACTAACAAGAAACACACACAAACACAGAATCAACCAAACTCTGATGTCACTGGTCACTAGCGTCATGCCTTAACAAGGTAGGACCCTAAGTGAAGGGCTTAGGGCAAAGAGAAATTATGAAGTGAGACCAAGTCCAATAATTTTTCCTGATCATGCTTTGACAATGTCACCAAAATGAGACAGATAAACATGGGGACTGGCAAAAATAAAATACGATGAAAACAATTCAAATATCATCTTTTGACCCAATAACTGCTTCAAGTCAAGGTTTCAGTACTTGAACAGTAATGCTTGCCATACACAGGCATCTAGGAAATATCTGGTAAATGATGATAACTTGGAGACCTAACTAAAGGATGGTTTTCAAAGCAGGTTTAGAAACTTCTGAGTGTAACCATAATTAACACATCTAGAAACTTTTCCACAATAACTAATGTCCCCTTCAGTGAAGTAGGAAGACATGCCCCTTTAGCACCTCTCTCTCTCCTTCACACACACACACACACACACACACACACACACACACAATTCTGCTTGTCAAAGTCTCCCTCCCTTGCTCAAAGTTGCATTTTTCATTATCTCCCTCTTGCACCCAATCAAACTTCTGTTTGGAAAGAGTTTCCTATTTGGAATAATTTCCCTAATTTTTTTTTTTTTTAACTAGGGATTGAACCTAAGATTTCCCCACTAAACTATAACTCTAGCCATTTTTTTAAGATTTTATTTGATATAAGGTCTGCCTACACTGGGCTGGAACCTGTAATCCTTCTTCCTCAACTCTCCAGATTCCCCTACTCTTAGTGTAACAAAATGGAACCAGGCAGGCAGGGAAACATGCCACTAAAACTCCAGAATGAGGACTAGAATTGTGTGCTCTTAATTAAGGGCTCAGATCATACTCAGACCATGGCTCAGAACCAAAGCAGACTTTAAAGTGTTATTCTATCAATGGCAAGATAAATGGATCACCAGGCCCTTCACAAACACAGTAATACTGACTCTGCTTAGTTTAAACCATATTCTCTTCTCATAACAGTCAATATCATCTTATATTGTAAATCGAGTGCTTTGGGATTGACTCATGGAATTTGGTTTCGTTTGCTAACGTCTCTACCAAGCCACCCACCACCCCACAGATGAAATGCCAAGGCTTCAAGGAGTAAAATCTAGAGTCTGCTGCTCAGGAGTTTACCATAAAAATGAACCCAGAAATAAGCACCTGAAATACAGCAGGAGTGCCACCATCACCAGACAGAAGCTAGGGAGGAATTGAGGCAGGAACACAAAGCATCACGATGTTTTTAAAATGTTTTTTAACAACTGGAGGGAGATCTACTCTGGAATTTAGGCAAAATTCAGAAGAAAGGGATCCTTTTCCCTAGGAGTCAAACTTCAAAGCAGAACAGGGGTGCTAGAGGAGAAATGGGAGACGAGGGAGAGAAGGTAAAAAGGCTGTAGAGATCCACTGGTGACAATGATCACACAACATGAATGTGTGTAATCTGTTGAGCTGTGCACTTTAAATAATCAAAATGGTAAATTTAATGTTATAGATTTCTTTTACAATAGAACATTAGAAAAAATACCTGGACCCAATGTCTTGTATACAACCAAATCACACTGTCATAGGAGGTCTGGAATACAGACACAGTTTAGTGGTATAATCTGTTGAACAGCATCACTTGGTGACCTCAACTGCCGCATGCTTCTGGAATAGACATGCATCTCTGGGTTGCTATGGAGACTCTGCAGACCACCACAATTAAAACTTCAAATAAATAGCTCCTCTTTCTCAAAAAAGTAACAGCCCTAAAAGCACATTCAGGAACATAAATATATATTTATATAAGTAGCAAAGCACATTTCACTAATTTAGAAAAAGAATTCATCCTGCTCCTTGTATATATCTAATAATGATGTCCCATAAAGAAACTAAAATCCAACCCAAATGAGAAATGACACTTTTTGCCTATCAGACACAAGCTACTATACTCCTTGAAGAAAAAGTAACAGAAAAGCAACTAGCCAAGGATTCTGAGCTACACCCTCAAGCTTGCCTCACATAGTTATTTTATCTGTGTGTTCAAAGTATTTTTGACTCTAATGTCTTTATGGTGTGAGTGGCTTGTTCCCCAGGCCTCTTTGACACATTCTAAATGACTAAAAATAAAATATATTCAAAGAGAGTTCAAACAACTCTAACAAAGACTTCAACTGCCCTCCTACAACCCCAGCACCCTGAGAGGCTGAGGCAGGAGGATGGCAAGTTTGAGCCTCACTTGGGCAACTTTGCAACCTACCAAGGCCCCATTTCAAGATAAAAACTAAAAACCTGACTGGGAATGTAGCTCAGCTGAAAAGCCCTAAGTTCCCTGTGCAGTACAAGGGGTAAAAAATGTCACCCGTGAGTATAAAATATCCAACAAATACATATAAAACTTGAAGTACCTAAGAATTAAACCCATCTGAATACATTTCCAAGCATTTTAAGAATCCTAAACCATTTGCAAATTAAATATTGCCTTGAAATAATAAAACAGTGTAAAATATAATTGAGTCATAAAAGCCTATTTTCTTGCATAATGATGTTTTACTTTTCTCTTTGCTGGTTTCCTCGCACTGGAACTAGTTGCAGTTCCAGCTGGATACAGAATAGTACTCAGTTCGCTAAAGCATTACAGACAGTGAGGGCTCAAAGCTGAACACTAGTCAGGCTGGCAGCAGACCCTGCGGTGGGAGAACAGACGCTCTGGGGTCAGGATGGCTGAGCCACACTGCGAAACTTCATGCTACTTCTTGAGAACGCTGTGTTTTATTAGCAAAATAAAATGATGATGCTGTTAGCCAGGAAAGTGAGGGATAGCTGGTATCAGGATAGTAAATGACCAGGGCACCAGAGGAAAGCTAGCAGAATCGAGCAAGCAATCAAACAGCAAGTGCAATACATTTGTGAGAAGGGTAACATGGAAAAACCATTGAATCTGGCATCAAGAGGGCTGCTAGTGACCCTGAAGTCCAATTTCAGCACAGCAAAGAACATAAAGTTGAGCACTAAGAGGAGAAGGAGCAAAAAGAAAATGGGGAGTGTTCGATGCGGAAAAAACCAGGAAACCACGGTAAACAACTTACATTAAATCCAAATCTCTGCAATATTAATTCCAAGGTAAATCATGTATTCACAGATTTAATCCAATGAATAAGATAAGAATTCCTTTCTTTTCAGTGTTGTATGACTGACTGCATACACTGATTTAGTGTGCAGTTATTCAGAGGGAGTTTCTCTATCTCATATTAAAATAGTGGTTCATATGAAACCTTAAGTATGCAAAATGACACAGTATTCGAACATCTCATTAATTGCATAGATATCTGCTCAAAATCACCGTTACTAGGCCCAAAGACATAAAAAAGCAGGCTAATCTCCTTGGTGAGGGTAGGGTTTCTTTACAAGGCCATTATGTTATTCTACCCCAACATCCAGCCTTCAACCCAAAATCATCAGAAGCCTCCCACCATCACTCCCCTACCCCCCAACACACACACACACATACACAGGGCCCCTTTCAACCTTCTATGGCTTCCTGATTACCTGTTCTGGGAACATGTAGGACAAAAGATGGTAAGCTTCAGTCTTAGCACCTTGAATCACAACCATTCATGTTTTTAGTTCAAGTTACATCTTGAAACAATTTGTGAGATGTGAACCCCTTTGCCAGTGCAGAGCTCCAGAACCTACCTCTTACTCCTCTCATAAGGCATGCTAAACAGAGCTTTCCACTAAAGTTTAACACTTTCATGCTGCCATATCCATGCCAAGGCAGTTCTCTACGCATACACCCTCCCACACCAACCCAGCTTCTCCTGCTGTCTCCATGGTCCAGCAAGGACAGTCACTGAGGTGAAAGGTAACAGGAATCCACCGGTTGGCAAATTAATTCCTCTCACAAAGATACATTTACTCCAAGAATCATTTTTGCAAAACTTCATAAAACAATCATGGAGCATGTGAACTTCATCGGGATTCCTTGTTTTCCAGATGTTCAGGTCTTTGAGATTCTATTCTATTTCCATTCTCCAGTTCACATATGCTTCCTACACCATTCTGACACCCATCCTTCCCTGGCTGTTTTGTCCCTCAGTGTTTCAACCCACACACTTTTGAGTACTATTTGATAGCTGTTGAAGCATAGAGATGCTTGCTTAATTTTCAATTCTCTGTAAAGGCAGAACTGGCTTTGTGCTTTATACTTATATCAATTCCATATAAAAGAGTTTGACCTTTTGTTAATTCTCTTTATGAAGAACAAAAAAATGGGCTGTTCTTGACTTCAAAAAAATTCTGATTTCAAGAGACTGACTTTGCTCCTATTTAAAACCAATAATTTGAGTTTAGAATAAGATATCTTCCAACCAGAAAAATTTTTTGATAGGCACAATACACAGGATTCTCTACAATCATTCTAAACCCTGACTTAATTTAGAGTTGGAATGCTCAGTATCCTTATTCTTATCCTTATTCTTTTTCCTTGTCTCTTATTCTTTACAAGTTAGACTGAGTCCTTAAAGTCATCAGACAAGGCAGTAGTAGTGGTGAATGTCTGTAATCCCAGCACTAGGAGGCTGAAGTAGGAGAAGGAAAAGTTCAAGCCCAGTCTAGGCAAACTGGTGAGACCCTGCCTCAAAATAAGAAACAAAATGACTGGAGATGTAGCTTAGTGCAAAGGCCCTGGGTTCAATCCCCCATAGTACAATCAATTAATTAATCAATATCACCAGACAACAGAATTTGTGGGAACCGAAGTCCTTCAGGGAACTGTATGTCACACTGCAACACCAGAATTACAGGAAAACTTTATGATGTAGGATGAGCCCTGAATAAACCACCTCCCATTTACACTACTGTAAAATGCTTCATGGTTTTCAGCAGGAAGAAAGAGGCCCTCAGAACCTTCTGTGCTTGCTGGGCTCCTCTGGCAATGATGACTCATCTGGTTGCCCCACTTCTTTCTGGGAGACCAGGGTTTGCTGTGGAGATCCTAAACCCACTCTCAAAAAGGCCTGCCACAAGACGAGCAAGCTTCAAGATTTGAGGACCCCATTACTCAGATGAGAGCTTGGAACTTAACCCTAACCAGGATATGCAGGACGCCCTGTGGTTGCGCTGCTCCAACAGGCAATGGGGACAGGCAGAGGCAAAGTGGAGTCCTGAGAGTGAGAGCACTAAGGTGGGAACAGTCACCAGTGTGTGGAGGGTAAAAATCAACTCCAAGAAAAATTCTCCAACTGTCATGTTGAGAGAAAAAAGATAGCTACAAACGCTGGGCCCTGGGTAGTCATGGAAGGGCAGATGAGGCCAGGCCGCGCGGCCAGTGCAAGGTCCCAGCAGTCAGCTACTTAAAAAAGAAAAGAAAGGAGAAAAGGGAAAGGAGGTGAGAGGAGGAAAGAAGAGGAAGGGGAGGAAGGAGAGAAGATTAACAATATAACTGGGACAGAGCTGTAGGACTCTCTGTGGCACACAGAAAAGCTGAAGAAATCACTTCTGTTGAGAGCCACACTGTAGATAATGGAGCATGCCCTCCACAACAATACCTCTACCATAGGATAAGCACCTCTTTCCTCAGCACTGACTGCTGGATGCCACATTGCTCTTTCACATTTTTCTACTCCTAAAAACAACTCTAAAAGAAAAGATGTGGGGAAAAAATAGTCCAATCTTAACATGCAACCAACTGACCCAAGGCCAAGAGTGAACTTCCTCAGGTGGCCTGGCTCAGTCAGCATCAGGGCTAGAGCAGTCCTGGGATGGCAAAGGATGAACCTCACCTTTCTCAGCTCTAGTGGAAATAAAGAACGGGAACCCTACAGGTGCTCAAAAACACCAAGCCACCTGAATCACCATGACAGTCCGACCAAACCTATTCCATCTAAATCTTTTCTGTTTCCACCAAGGAAAGAAAAAGGCAAATTCTCAGTCGCTAAGTCATCATCTAAAATGGAAAAAAGAAAAAAAAAATGCTTGGGTTTTTTGTTTGTTAGTTCGTTTTGCTTACTTTGTTTTGTTTGGAGGGGAAAGGGGTGATTTAATTTTAGCTTCTATTCACTCGACTTTTTTTTTTTTTTTTGAGGTGGTAGAAGACATTACATTTAACTTCCATTAGAAAAGCATTTTCTAAAATCACATTTTTGTTCCATTCCTTAGGAACTATTTTATAAACAAATAAAAAGTCTCTAAAAACCACAGCTACTCAGTTATTCTGCACACACATGTGCAGAATTATTTCTTTAAAGACACATACTAAAATATTAACATGCTAAATGATACGATGTCTAGGATTTGCTTCTAAATGATACAGGATGTGAAAAGTGGTGCATTGACTAAACAAAGTCGGCTTTGAATTGATCGAGCCTTAAACTGACTAACATACAGCTGAGGGTCCTTAAATATTCTGTCTATTATTGAGTATGTTTGAATTTCCCATAATAAAAAAACAAGTTTTCAAAACAAAATGAGAGGGAATTCTGTCATTCACTAGAAAAAGGAAAGCTGTAAACCACAGAATGAATGTACTAAGATCTGTAATTTAGTTGAATATGCTAATGTAGAGTTGAAAATGTAAAGACTTTTGTTATTAATTCTTTTATTTCTCAAGTCCTTATTAAAAAGAATTTCAATAAGGTCACTGCTTTACTAAAAATAATTGACCATGAGTTCACTCTGAACCTGCCCAGGTCTCCAAATGAAAATACCCCAATAACACTGAATTGGGTCTAATCTTAAAGAGAACTCGCATGTGCATATGTCAGATCATGATAGGCAAACTGTGGTACTGTGTGAGATCAGATTACATTTATCAGCTCACCACCACCATGTTAAACACATATACATGTACAAGCCAAGCAAGTTTAACTAGCAAAGTGAATGGAAGAGGAAGCCACGACATCCTTCTAAAAGTGAATGGGAAGGACAGCCCACAAAATTGAATTATCATGTATGAATAGGTCTTTCCATCACACAAAAATTTTTTTTATTTACGTAACTTTCAATTTTTAAAAACGTAATCACCAGTGCTCATATTTCATTTGTTTTCCTCAAAGTCATCAGGAAATAACTGCTCAAATGAGCCAAAATATCATCCACTTTGGAACAAAATGAAAACAAAAGCAATGTCACTAACAATCAAATGTTCTCTGAAGAATTCTACCAGGTTTCTTTGGGAGAAAAAAAGAGGACAGAGTTGTGTGTCAGGCTGTCAGAGGAATAAAAATGACATTGTGTGGCTCTAGAAAATCAAAATAGCACAGGTGTAGGAAGCTTCTAATCCTAACCTAGAAGCACACCACTAAGACCATGGACATCTTGGAGGTGAGAAGACAGAAAATACTTCTTCATCACAACTTCTACACCAACTGCTCTTCTAAGGAAGATGAGTGTCTCACTGTCTATATCTCCTGAGAATTCACGTAAAAAGAGATGAAGAATTCGTTGTTGAGAAAGAACAATTAATGCTCATATGATTAGATTGATTTTGCATGTCTATATCTGTTAATGTAAGTAACCATTTTAGAGATAACGATGCGCAATGTTGCAAGCATTGTCAAGTTTCTGTCATCCGATCTTGTAAATCTGCAATGTTACTGTAGTGTATTTACTCTAGTCGTTTGTTTGTCTCTTTTGCTTGTTGTTTTTGTTTTATATGTCTTTTTTCTGTTTTTTTTTTGCAAAAATAAAAAAAATTTAAAAAAAAAGAGATGAAGAAATGTTCATATCTAATAATATTCTCAATCGCTGATCCAAAGATCATATACCAAGTCACAATTATTCACAATCTTCTGAAGGAAGTCACAATAAATTTTCATTTGACTAAATTAGTCAAGGAGCCTATCTTAGTTAGTTTCTTGTTACTAAGACAAAATATCTGACATCCGCAAGTTAAAGGAGCAAAGGTTTATTTTAGCTCACAGTTTGTAGAGGTTTCATTTCATAGTCAGCTGTCTCCAAGACAGGGCAACAGAGCAAAGGGGCATAGCAAAGAAAAACAGTCCATAGCAAGGCAGGTAGGAAAAAGTAATTCACAAGTCTGCCTTCCTTCTTTCCCTTTATATTCTGTCTAGGCTATAAGGCTATTGATTAGTGCCCCCAACACCCAAGGTGGGGCTTCCATCTTCAATCATGACATCACATATAACCATGCTAAAGCAATCAATGGACAGATCCAGTTATTGCACCTATAATCCAGTATCACACATCCATGAATCAGTCATCTCCCAAAAGCCCCATTCATGAGCTCGGGAGGCTCTGAGGGGACATCTAGAGATAAACTATATCAGGGTCTTTCATGCCTTGGATTAATCCCTTGTCCTATCTGCATGCACTGATGTGCTTCATAGGAGAGGAAGGGAAATATTTTGTCTTTGTGTCTCCCTAATACTCAAATTTCCACATTTTATAGGTTAGGAACATGTGCTCCATATACAAGTGTGCCAACCTAAATGATGGGGAAACAAAAAAAAGTTCTCATTTGGCTGTTTTGCCTGTAACTTATAATTAATTTTTATGAGCAACAGTTCACAGGTAAAAATTATGAAAGGCTGTGACTGATCTCTGGTGATCTGTAGGAAAAGGAGCTAACAGCAAAGTGACAGACTTGACAAAGAGATGCAGCCAGCAGTCTGTGGAAGAAACAGATTCTGCTGAAGCAGAAAGAAAAAGCTCAAGACCCCACTTCCTGCCATGAGGAGACCAGGTGATTTCTGAGACACCTCAGGACACACCAGGTCCTATGAACAACAACCTGTGCATTCTAGAGCTTGTAGACTCAAAGTCATTGAGTTACTTGGAGATTGTTTTTGGTCATCTAAGTAGATATAAGAAAATTACAGTTTAACAAACTAGAGGTTTAAAAATCATTTTCACATCCTTCATTCCATGGCAAAGCCTACAACTACAGAAAGATCTGAGTCTCAACAAGGCACCCACCAGTACATAACTACAACACAGCAGTCTTCTTCCCCTCCTCAGGTCCACCAGATGCACCATTTTAACCTGGTCTTCTATCATGTGCACAAGGACATTCACCCCTCATCAGTTTCTTCACCAGAATTCCCAATTAACTAGACTGTAAATCCTGTGGGAAGTACAGACCTCATCCAATTTAGTGCAGAGTCTCCTTTGAGTTTCAAGAACATCCCCTGACATTATTAGATCAGTCAACTTTCCCACTGCTGGAAGAAAATTCCTGATACCCACAACTTAAAGCAGAAGGTTTTAGAATAATCAGTCCATATTTGCCCAGTTCCAAGGCAAAAACGTGGTGGAAAGGCATGAAGGAGCAAAGATGCTTAGTTCATGGGGGTTGGGGAAGCAGAACACAGGAATGGTGCCAGAAGGAAGCAGTCAGGGACCAGATACAGACCCCCCCAAGTTCATGATCCAAGCAGCCACACCCTAGAAGTGTTATTAATACCCTGAGTGGCTCCCAAGGTAATCAAGTTGTCAATAGAATTTAACCATCACAATTACTAAATACTGAACAAATCACAACTCCTTAGCCAAGCACTCAGCTCCTACCATGTTTAAGGCAAAAATAAACACCTTAGTTCAGTGATCTTCCTACCTCCAAATTTCCTCACTCTTAGTTATTTCAAAATTGAAGTCCAAACAGCAGGAGCTACTTGCCTAATTCTGAGCCTAACATTTGTATATGCACTATATTTCGCTATGTGCATCCACTATACACATTATATAAATTTCGCTTTTAACCCTTTGTGCAACCTAACTGAATCAAAATATTCAACAGTCTTGTGTATAGTTTGTTGTTTGTGCTGTTTTCTTTCTGAACCCTTTTAGGATCTTTTAACTCCATTTTTTAAAATTTTGTGGTACTGCGTCCTCAAGAGGGGCTTTTTAGATCTCTTGCGCTTACTGTAAAAAAATTCCAAACCCAGTAACATTGACATAAAGGAGAGCAAAGGTGTAACTCAGTGGTAGAGTGCATATATAGCACATGCAAGGCTTTGGGTTCAATTCCCACCACCACCAAAATAAAGACAAGTAAGAGAAACTTATCATGTTGGGTATGAGCAGGACACGGGTAATTTTTAAAACAAGTCTTTTAGATCCATTTTCTCTTGAAAATATTATGGGCATATAACATTCATCTCTTTAAAAGTTGGAAGTGTGCATCATAATCAACAGCAAAGACCACAGATTAAACATTTAAGGTACTATGTATCAACTTCAATGTACTCTGACTCCTAATAAAGAAAAGGTTTGGTTTCATATTTTAAGATATTTCTTACATTTTCCTTGAAATGTTTTCAAGGGTGAAATAAAAAATAAAATTTATTTAAAACCAAATACACTAAGCCTAAAATAATTTTTGTTATTTAAATGAATTGTGACAGAAACTATTTCCTAAGGTCTTTTTTCTTCTCTGCTTTCTTTTGGTAAAAGTAGCCCCCAGTCAGGGATTTCAGCTCCCAAGGGGGCTGCAACTAGCAAGGACAGTCCCCAAGCTCCATGATGCCCAGGCATGGCCGGGTGGCCAAGTCCTGCGGAGGGAAAGGGAGGATGCGGACAAGAAATGAGAAGAAAATAAAACCTTGCATTAATTTGAAGCACAGTTTTTTCAGGGCCTTTTGGAATGACAGTTGTATCCTAATACATAAACCATTTAGTCCAAACCCTCAAATCAGCTGTCAGCTGTCTTCAGGAAAGAGAAATTTTGAAAAAGTAGAAAGAGGAGCAAGGAAAACAAAAGAGAGAAAGAGAGAAAAAGAGAAAGAGAGAGAGAGAGACAGAAACAGAGACACAGAGACAGAGACAGAAAGGGAGAGAGACTGTTGCATTTATAAGGTGGAGAATAAATTCAAAAATCACCAAATCTCTTTGTATTTAAAAACTCACTTAAGAATCTTTTTAAATATTTGAACAAAAAGCATTCATAGAACTATATTCTAAATGCAAAACAGTTTATTTTGCTAAAAGTAAAATTGGGAACTAAGTGAGCAAACATTTCAAAAAAATATTAAACTGGATCTAAACATACTATATTTAAGTGTTAAAGCACCACTGCCAGCGATGTTAACAAAATTTTTATGTGACATTAATTTGCAGGTTCACTATTTATTTTAACTTCTTCCCTACATAACCCTTCACAGAATTTCACCAAAGAAGGCCACATAAATGCACACATGTAACAGGAAAAAAACTGTAAGTGCTATTTATAAATCTAAAGATATATGTATATTAAAGATCTAAAATTAATTTTGATGGGCCAAGAAATTACACATTAGATACACAGATGAAGAACATGGAATGAATAGTTATATTCCACAAACCAATCTGATCAGCTATTACTCCAAATAACACTAACCAAGGGATATAAATCATTTCTTGATATCTATACACGACCCCCCCCCAAAAAAAAAAAAAGCAACACATTTAAACACAAAATGAATACACTTAATACATTTCGGTTTCTCTGGAGATGTTAAAAAAGTTTTGATTATGTCTGAGGAGAGTGCAGGCATCTGTGTGGATTGGGAGTTGTTCTGCTTTGTCATGATCTCAAAATATATTCATTACACAATTTTCTGAGAAATAAGCTGAACAGATGCTAATAGACTGGCACAGGTATGTATGGTAAAAGAATAATTGTAGATTATTTTAATGGCTATCAATTGTTCCTATAATCCATGATGGGCTCTTAGAAGACTCTGAGTAACCATTGTACAAATATACATTTGTACGTTTAAAGTATTTACATTATTTAATCAACTATGCTTAAAAACTATCTTAGTTGATAAAAGACAATCAAAAATAATTATAAAACCTCTTAAAATCATATTCCTCTTCTATTTTTCAGCATTTCTTCTGATTAAATCTCTTCAAAATATAGACTGGCTATTGCTCAGAAGTGCAAAGAACAAGGATTCTCATCAGCATGATAAGGATTCAGACACCTAGAGAAGGGACAGAAATGTGAAATAAAAAAAGCCCTGGACACCACAATCCACAGGTCGAGGATGGTCACCAAGCCATTGGCCACCTCTCTGATGCCCAGCTCGCCCAGTAATTCTGAAGTCTCAAGGAGTTATACTGTGAACTTCTCTGTCCATTTTTAAATTCCCACTCATGAAATCACAACAAAGAAAACCTCAGACCCTTTCCTTGGCCCCAGAGGAAGTGTGAGGATTATCAAAGAGAAAGCAAATCAGTCAATAAACACTTGTCTTGGTTCAATCTCCAAATGTTCAGCACCATCCCACACTGTATAACTCTGTGATACCTGGCAAATAATCTCCAAACATCCCAGTTCTGGTTCCAGAATCTCTGTCCTGCATTTAAAGCAGACAGACCTCACCTTGGCGTGACAGGGTACAGGTGGGTTTCTCTTCCCTGCAGTCCCTGCCCCTTCTCCACCTTTTTCCTTCCCAAGATCCTCAGAGCTGAGTCCACTAATGTCCACCCTCTATCCTCCAATCACTACCCTGAGATAGCTGTGTTTCAGGAAGTGCACGCTAAGGACTAGTAGTACCAAAGCAGAATGCTGGAAACTGCTTCTCAAAAAGTCAAGAAGTCAACGTCACTATTTCACCAGTGCATTCCAAAATTAAATTGCTACCCGGTGGTAAAACACACCTGCTCCTCCCCAAGTTGCTTCAGTCAGATAATCCATCTAGACCCAGCAAAGTAGCACCCATGGGGTCACTCCCTTCTTTTTTCTTCCCATCTGGTTTGACCCCACATGGACAGGCCAGGAATGCCTGATCTTTCCCAGTAATTTTCTCAATCAAGGGCTCATTTCTATTCAAGGTTCTAGGTTTTCCTAAGGGGCCCATCCTGCTGATCAAGATCTTGTGCATTCCAGTTCATCTGACTCACCAGCCTTGGAGCATGGGATACGGATTCTTTATCTGGAAGTATCACCCATCTGACAGAACCCCTCTCGGTCAGCCTTATTCTACAACGTGAGAGCTACTCGCATTTGTTCTACCCCCGACCTAACCCCAGCCCCCCACCGACCCT
Source organism: Dasyprocta punctata (assembly GCA_004363535.1). Taxonomy (NCBI): domain Eukaryota; kingdom Metazoa; phylum Chordata; class Mammalia; order Rodentia; family Dasyproctidae; genus Dasyprocta; species Dasyprocta punctata. The sequence goes on from RJWM01005601.1 coordinate 70,087, forward strand.
CTGGTGTACACGCTCTCAAGAGTCTGGGAGCTGAGCCACACAGCTCAATACACCTTAAAATACCAGTCTTTATCTGTGTGTCAGGTAAATGCCTCAAGGATCATTCTGTTGATTGGGCTCTCCCACTTTTAAGGAGCCAGAAAATAAAATCTGAGTATTGCAGAATATTCCTGTCATTGTTATAAGACATTTCAATCTCCAGGCACCAATCTTTACAAGAGTGACAGTTTTCTACGATCTTTTTTCTCCATACTACATTCTCCTCTCCTGAAGGTTACACATTGCTGCTGTCACCTATACTTAGTAGATATCAAATAAATCTGGAATGTGTGAGGATTGAGAGTCATAGAAACCAATTATTCTGCTTTGCTATGGGATAGCTGACACCTCATTCTATAATCTCTCCATAGCCTAAAGATCTATTGATATGTTGCATGGTCCCACCGTAAATGGCATTTGATTGTGCTTACATTAATATCTACTTTTCCAGGCCTTCTCTATCCTCCCTTGCAGGTATCACTTATTTGTGATACCAGGATGTGTGACTAGCAGCTGTTTTCCTCTGCTTCTGGTCTGGAGCTGCCAATATCAACTAGGCTTTGAAATCAAATAATGAGCTTACTGCCTCTGAGTGTGGTAACATTCCGAACTCTCCAATATAGAATGCACACACACCGGTACGATTTCTATGTTTTGCTGTTGCTTCAGTTTAGAATCTTTGTTCTTTATCCTTGTAATAACTGCTAAGCTTTAATTATGCACAAGGCATTATAAGAGCTTAAAAAGTGATAACATAGTACCTTTAACCAGGATGAAAAATGAGGGAAAATGCACCTCTTATTACCTCCTACATTCATAGCACTGATCTAAGGAGTTTATACAAATTCCATTTCATTCAAGAATCAGTCAACATGGAAGCAAAGTTTTTATAAATGGGGAGGGGAAGAGGGTGTAGAGGGTAGGGGAATGGGGGGAAGTTATTATATCATGTACAAGTACAAAAGAAAAAAGCAAACAAAATATTAATCTAAAAAACTAATATTAACTCAAATAAATCAGATACATAGACTTAAACATCACATGATTTCTCTTATATGAGAAACTCAAAATATAAATAAAGAGCAAAATAAAAGATATGTAATAGGGAACAGGAAGGTAGAACTTATGCAAAAGGGAAGGTGATCAAGAGTCGGAGGGAGGAAAGGGAGAAAAAGGGCAAGGGATGAAAAAAAGAATTAAGAAGTGTTCTGTACACATAACACACCGACACGAATGTAATCACTATGTACTGCAAATGTATATGAGTAAAAATAATTTTTTTTAAAAAAGTGAAGAAGAAAAAAAAGAATCAGTCACTAGATCACTATCTGTAGCCTCAGTTTACACAAAAGAAAACTGGTCACAAAGTTTAGAAATGCAATACCTGATCCACATCCACACATTTAATTAAGTGGCAGCAACAGGATTCAGGATACTTATTTCTGTCTACAAAATGTTTATAAGACCTTACTTTTACAATCAGATGGGTGAACTCAGTGTATGCATAAATGATTCTAATAGAAGGCAAAAACAGGTATTTTGAAGGTGGTATAACCAAAGTTCTCCAAAATCACAGGGTAAAATAAAGAACAATGCTATGTCAGCGTAGTGGGCAGAGGATGAGGCTGAGCGAGGAGTTCCCGGCTAAGGAGTTGGTGCTGGGCAGCGGCAGCTGAATTTCTGGGCTCCCCCTTCTGGAGTGCAGGCCCATGCGCGTTCCCCACCTTTGCAGTTATGCCTACTATGGAACTGCTAGGACCTCCTGCATTTCAAAAGGAGGGAAAATGTGATAATGTGGATCCTTCCCACTTTCCAGCCCCCTAAAGGTCTGCAAGTGCTTGCATGAGCCATCAAAGTCCAGGCTTACGTAGTCACCCAGGGAGCAAAGCCAGGTACCAATCAGTCACTGTAAATATGGCAACTGTGACATCAAGGCTAAATGACTTTTCTAAGGTTTGTTCAGTGAACAGGAGAGCTAAGCCACAGGCTAGAAGAATGTTTTACTGTCCAGAAGTTCACTTCTAGAGACACCAATATTTTTCTTAAATATTAGCAGAATGCACGCCACAGGGAAATTTCAATGTGACCCCTGGCAGAGCATGGTAGAAGTTAGGGCTTGAGATTTCAGTATGAGGCCACCTCCAGCTCTTATAAACTTCCACAACTGGCAAACAGCTTTCAAAATGAGTCAGATTTAAAAAATTAAAAAAAAAAAAAAAGAAAGAGAAAGAAGTTCTGTCTCAGAGAAGTTCCCACCCCAGCCAGGAAGGGAGATAATGCTCTGTTTCCAGAGACCAGAGTCTCAAATAACTTCCTGTACCTCCCGGCAAGACAGAATGAAAAGGCAGAGTGGAAATGACCAAGAGATAAATAAGTATCCCAGGAGTTGCCACATAACACATTCACTGCCAAAAACAAGCTCACTTTGAGTACATGCCATCAGTCAAAAACCTACTGAATTACAAACGTGCTTCAGTGTAAAATGCTTAATTAATGATAAGCATACCGTATAATCCCACCAAAAAAGCCCTCAAGCACATAATAGGACCTTAATAAATACTCCACAGATTTATAAAAAAAATGTTTCCATTTTTATGGCAACAGTAATCTAAAGGATGATCAAATATTGTGATAAATGGTTAATTTTTAAAAAAAACTTATTACAGTAAAAGACACAATACCCAAAATGAGATAAATGCTCAAAATGCGGGACAGCATTGTGAATATACTGAGGGGGATTTAATGACAATGTGTCTTACTGTACTGAATTCTTCAATTTAAAGATTCTTGAATTTTTTGATCATTCCTTGTTGAACAACCATTTACAGCAGTATTTGTCAAATAAAAACATTATGGCCTGTCGTCAGCCATCTTATTCACTGAATCTGGCACCTTGCAAATTCTGCCTCTTCCCCAAAGTCAAAAGTACCATGAAAGGTAAACATTTTGAACAGATTCAGGTCACCAAGGCAGCCACAATAGCACGACTACACACATGAAAGACAACTACTAAAACTGCTTCAGAAAGGGGCAGGAATGATGGAATAAGTGTGTTCAGATCAAGGGGGAGTGTTTGGAGGGAAACTGATCACAATGTGTTTTTTACTATAGCAATTCTAACTTAAACATTTATTCTACTTTTCAATCACGTCATGTGTAATATGTGGATCAAAACAATGGCTGCAGGGCCAGCAGAACAGCCCAGGAACAGTGCATGCTTAGCATAAGACCCTAAGTTCCATTCTCAACATAAAAAATAAACAGACAGTTGCTGGTAGCCATGACAAAATTTCTACCCATCAGCCCAAGATTTTTGGGCTGCTTCTACTTCTACTATTAGCAAAGAACTAAAGGGAGAGGCTTGCACATGTATTACCCAAAGGGATCCAGCGACTTAAAGAGAAACTGGGTGAAAGTTCAATCATGATAAATTCATTCAGAGCCCCGGGAACTTCCAAACATTAAATTACAAGAGGGAAGCCGGGCATGGTGGCGCATGCCTTTAATTCCAGCACTCAGGAGGCTGAGGCAGGAGGATCATTGTGAGTTTGAGACCAGCCTGGGCTACAAAGTGAGTTAAAGGCCAGCCTGAACTGCATAGTGAGACCCTGCCTCAAAAAATAGGGCCCCTGTCTCAAAAAATAGGGCCGGGGATTTAGCTCAGTAGCGTAAGTCCCTGCCTGGCAGGCGTGAGGTTGTGAGGATCCCAGGTACCAAAAATAAATAAATAAATAAATTACAAGGGGAAAATGTCTCAATAGGTGAACAAAAAACAAACAAACAAAAAAGGCTAAATACCATCAGCAGAAAGTGGTGTTCAAACTTTCTTGGTCACCTGACCCCTTTAAGGAATTTGGAAGAACTACTGCATGCACACACACCCCTCTTGCATTTTCAATCTGGCATTCAAGTATTTTGCAGTCATTTAAATACTTACAAAGGATGTAATTTCTTATGTATTACAAATATGAATTGGATACACTGTTGTATCACTCTCATACATATACACAATAGAAGGATCTGATACCCTTCACCAAACATGTTTAAATACGGATGAACAGGCACTACCTGAATAATCAGTCTGGAGAGTTCCTTTTTCTGCTTGAAATTACATAATTATCCCACATCCCCCAGTTTCTGTTCCTAATGCCATACCTTTTTAGGTTCAACAGTCTTTTATTGTTCATGTCTTACCTGTCTACAACAACAACGAATGGGTAGTATATAAAACTTTTTCATTTCTTTGACCATAAAATAAGAATTTTCTTCTGGCTTAGACTATTAAACTTATCATTAGTTCTTATCAAAACAACACACATACATGACAAAGTGTAACGATTAAATACAAAAAGGCAAATTATTATATGGTAATGTTTCAATTGGGAGGGTGCCATCCTGAGTAAAGAATTCTTCCTTCAAACAATGGTATTTTGTGTTCTGTGGCACAAAGGTCTTTATACCTCAGGGCAGTGCACCAGATTACAATCTTCTCAAAGCGGGAGTGGAAAGATCTGGACCTCAGAGGTGGGATCCAGGAGGAGACAAAGACCAAATCGGTATGGCCAGGCAGATCGATTTCACAGAAGAAAGATCTCCAGGTTGTAAGAAACTGTCTCCTTAACACATCCCTGCCACAGAACCCTTAGAAAGAGTCCAAATGCACCAAAGGTCTGTCCGAAAACCTGGAGCCGGCCCCTGAGTCATGTGTGGGTACCACCTGTCAGGTGTTTCATGGTTTTAAAGTCATAATCACATGAACAATCTTTTTACATACGTTCTACTTCACTCACATTGGCAAATAGTCCTCATTATGACAATCAAAAAGTATGTGAAAAAACTAGTTTATATATGACGGAAAGTGGGCAAAGTACCAGTGATGTCTACGTGTAATTAACACATGTGTCTGGGTGTTCCATGGGGTGAGCCAGCAGTATTTAGAGGAGTAATAAAATAAGAACCTACATATCCCACCTATGACATTGATTTACCTCTCCCTTATCGCAACAAAATTATCTCATTAAAAACTAGTATGTTCACATAATAGTTATTCTACTTTCAGAAATCACAAAGAATTAAAAGATTATATATATAATTACATGAACTCTAAACCAACTTTGTGTTTTTAACTGAAAATGTAAACTAAAAAAGTCTGCATTAAAAAGTCAGTATTTTAAATCATTTTCTATTCAAAAAAGTCATTTTTCTTCTGAACATCCTACTCTTACAAATATTCTGTTCTTCCAATATTCTAATCTATTCACTAAAATACATACAATATAGCTTGTGGATATCAAAATTTGAACCTAAAATAAATTAGTTCAGCGCCTTGCAGGTTTGAATCTTATTAAACATTCAGAAAAATAAAACTGGCCATAATTCTAGCATTCAACATCCACCTAGCTGGTAACATTAAAACAATCAGCGCTGCACTTCATCCATGTCATCTCTACAGCTATATATTTACACATGTGGGAGCAACAGGAATTAGTGTTGTGAAGCATTTTGTATTGACTTGGTAAGGAACAATTAAATTTTGCTTAATATTCTAAAATATTCCCTAGACAATACACACTTTTGCAATTTCTGTGCTAATTACTAGGTTCCTCTGTAATCACAAGATAGAACCCAAAATGAAAAAGAAAAGAAAAGAAGACATTGAGAATGATGCACAGCAATACTTCACTATGCAGAAAAAATCTATTCTATGCATGCTCCATGGGAGAAGCAGTTTGACCATTATTAATTTATCCTTTACTCTGGGAATGACAATGCCACCACCTAGCACAGCCATCAGACATGGCTGCCTTTGTTCTGAGAGCAACTGAAGCAGAAAATTTGTCCCTTGAGCCTGGACAGTGCCAGTTCTTTTTTTTTTTTGCGGCACCGGGGATTGAACTCACAGCCTTGTGCCTGTAAGCCACTGAGCCAAACTCCCGGCCCTGGTTTTTTGAGGCAGGGTCGCACTATGTAGCTCAGGTTGGCCTTGCACCGCGTTGTAGCCCAAGCCGACCTCGAACTCACAATGCTCCACCTACCTCAGCCTCCTGAGTGCTGGGATTAAAGGTGTGCGCCACCACGCCCGGCTCGACAGTGCCAGTTCTAACAGAGGATACTCAGCCACGAGCTGCCCTATCTCAGCACTGAGTATAGGATATACCTCATGAGGCAGTTTTGTGTCTCCTGCCCTAATACTCAGGGCTGAACTAAGGGGACCTTTGCACTGAATCACATCCCCAGAGCTTTTTTATTTTTTATTTGGAGACAGGGTCTCACTAGATCACTAAAATGCTCAAAGTGGGCCGGAGGAACCTGAGCTCCTCCTGCCTCAGCCTCCCAGTTCTGGAATTACAGGAGGACACCACCACACCCAGCTCCTCCTGCAAAGAACTCGCTCGGTAAAATTGGTAAGATGCATACCCTCACAGAGGTTCAGAATGATCTGTGATGACAGAAAATTAGCTGACACCTTTTTAAATACATGTCACAGAACTCTGTACTGGAAGTACATCTGCATTGGCAAATTATCTTCCCAGAGACCACCAGGGAGCTATGGAAATCGACACTGAACACAGGTAGAGCCTGGCAATCCCTCTGATAACTCATGATCCTCCAGCTAGGAAAGAGACAGTGAGCCTGCAGCCAAATGCCACAGCCTCTTCCTGCTACCTACTTCACACTGGTTTTCAAGTCACCATGCACCACATATACTTACACAGGATTCAAATAACCCATGCTTTTACTCTACCGTTTCCCAGGCTTCTACTAGAGTTTTCTGCAAGGAGAATCAATATTCCAAAACATGAACTGGATACTGTCTCTTACAGTAAAGCAGCTATGTCATGCCACATACATATGAAACTTTCCTAGTTGGACCTGATTGTGCAGGCCTATAATCCCAGCACTCTGGAAGGTTGAGGCACACACACACACAACTTTAAGAAAACAAAAAACCCTTCCTGCTCTCCAAATACACACAAACCTGCTCACTCTCCATCCCTCTCAGTCCACACCTGTGGTGGTTAAACAGATATATCAGTGTGACACGCAGGTATTTGTTCAAATATTATTCTGGCACTTTCTATGAGGGTGTTTGGTGATGGTATTTGTATTTAAATCTGCAGACTTTGATTAAAGCAGATTGCTCTTTCCCATGAAAGGCCTGCATACGAAAAGGGGCAGAACTTCCCCAAAAAGAAAAAACTCCCCCATGGAGGTTTTCTTTGTTTTTGTTTTTGTTTTTGCTTGTGGCACCAGGGATCAAACTCACAACCTCGCTCCTGCCAGGCAGGTGCTTAAGCCACTGAGCTAAACTCCTGAATCTAGTTTTTTGAGACAGGGTCGCACTTGTAGTTCAGGCCGGCCTTGCTCACGTTGTACCCCAAGCCGGCCTTGAACTCACAATGCTCCTCCTACCTCAGCCTCCCCAGTGCTGGGATTAAAGGCGTGCGCCACCACGCCCAGGTCTCCCTCATGGAGTTTTCATCTGTAACACCAGAGGAAAGTTCTAAGAGTCAAACTGCAAATTCTTTCCTATGCCTCCCGCCTCCTGATCTTCCCCACCAGATTTTATACTTGTCACACTTTCACTATCCTGTAAGTCAATTCCATAAAATAAATCTTTTTCCCTATAGACACACATCCTATCAGCTGTTTCTTTACACAGAATAAAATTTACTCTAATACAATACTAAACTTACCTGCGAATCACACCATCTTAGTGCCCAAGACTTGGAAATGAAAATCAGACTCACAAAGCTTTAAAATGATCCTAGGCTCAGAAAACAATCTGTACACACACCAGTCATTCCCTCAGAGCTGCATGAAAAGGCAGGCCTGCCCTGACACTCTACAGAATTGAAGGATTCAAGCTGGAGGGATGGCGCTAGGATGAAACTCAACCCGTGACCCTAGGATGGCACTCAGTGAAACTGGTCATAGCCCTGAACACACATGGCCCTAAGATGGAACTCAATGAAACTGGTCACAGCCCTCAACGCACATGGCCTAATGCTGAAACTCAGTGAAGTTGGCATGGTCTAGAATAGAGGCATGGCCTGGAATATGGAGTCATATACCCTTACAGGAGACTTACGAAGCACTGAATAGCAAGAGGCATATTCAGAAGGGCATAGAAAGAATAGTACTAGGGGCAGCTCACCAGTCCAACAGCACACAGGGAGGTCAGCAGTATGATGGGAAAGTGGACAGGTGGAGTGGGGCTCCAAGTTCAGTGTTAAAACAAAGGAGGACGGCAAGGCTGTGCCAGCACTAAGACAGACAGGTCAGGGGCCAAGCTGTTCCCGGGGGGACTTGTCTGTTCCAAGGTAATGGGAGGATTCCCTTGCAAGCTGGGCAGAAGCATCATTCAGGACAATGAAGAGTCCACACAGAGCAGGAACTGTGGCCACACTGGAGCTGTGTCCTCACCACCCCTGAGGCCATCATCATCTGAATAAGCCAGGACCCTGGAAGAAGGGCCGGAGGAGGGAGGCCACAGGCGGGAAGTTCTGTTGGTCAACAAAATGAGTTAACAACCAGGAGAAAGTGTAAACAAGAGGCCAAGAAAGCACACAGAATGAATTCAACCTCACCGTCCGCACAGAATCAAACACACACTTGACTTAAATCACATATGTTGCTGGATTTCAAAGGAGGAAATAAACTCATTTACAATTATCACTAAAAAGAAAGTCTTGTAGTCACTGCTTTGTGCTTACACTTTTCCCATGCAGAACAGAAAAACCCAAATAGCATCTGATACAATTTACATAACTTTACATAATTTCATGATTACCAGTCAGCAGAAGTTCCAGACCATAGCTCTTCCATTTATTTGCCACCAAAAAAGACAAAATGGCAAACATCCTGGGTAAATGGCTCTCTATCCTGTTCTGAAGAAACACAAGAAGCCAATTGTACAGCTTTTCTCAGTGACATCTTCCTAATACTGCAAGTCTGACCACTCGAATCTAAAATCTTAATGATATGATTTAATCAATAAACAAATGTCAACTGATCCCCTCCCCATTGCTATTTGTAAAACACTGATTTCAGGACTTGGAAGAATCACCCTTAGCTTAAAATCTACAAGTTACTCAACCTTGGAAGAGCCTCATTTTCTTCAAATATGAAATAAGAAGACCACCAGTCAGTCTGCAAGGTTGGTGTGACGGTAAAATTAAATGTAGATGCTTGGTGCTGTAGTAGGCACTCAATAAAAGTATTTTGTGGGTGAGAGAAACTGTATTTATTCGGAAAGCCATGGGACCAACACGAAAGAATTCATAACTTGTTTATCCACTGTGTCAAGACCATGACAGAGGGAATATGTGGTATATAGCAAATGTCAAATAACCAAACACAAACACTTAACAGGGATGATGTGCATGTACTTTAGAATCACCTCTTGATTACTTATGATACTTATGTAAATACTACATCATCATTTTGAGAATAATGACAAGGAAACAAGTCTGTGCATGTTCAGAACTTTCTCGATTTTTTTAAGTATTTTTGATCTGTAGTTGGCTGAATCAGCAGATGCAGAACAGGGAGTAGATCAGGGCCACCAAATTTGCCTTCACCTTTTTGTCTCTGTTCTGTTTTTCTTTCCACAGGCTAAAACACGTTTTCTGTTCCTCCCACAGGCTAAAACTTCATTTTCTGTTCAAGTGACCTACTTCTTTCAGAGCCCTTTCATAAATTTCATATGTTGTGCTTCTTTGACATTTTTGAGTGAACAGAAACTGTGGAGACTGCTGGTCCAAGAATGGGGGCGGGTGGGGAAGTAGGGCTTCACGGTTTGAAGGAATCCTGAGGTCAAGTGCTCCAGGACTATGCAAGGACATCTACTACACCCCTGGTGCCACACCTGGTACCCAGGCACCCAAACAGATGAAAGACCACACAGGGGCAAGTCCCTGGGGCAAATAAATGAGCATATAAGGAGGTCACTGTGCCAAATGATGGCCACCACATGGAATGCATACTCAACTGACTACAGAGAATGCCATTTGTGACCAATTAAACCTGGATGCTGGCCACATGAGGCAGGCATTCCCCCAAAGCACTGCAGGGTGCTGCTGTTCAGCGCCAAACTACCTCCTCACTCTACCATCTGCTTATGCAGAACAAGAATGGGAGTGAGGATAAAGCCTGAACTATAAGGAGCCATTCTCCAGCACCCACATGTAGTGAGGTACCCTGGAGGAGAGGTCAAGCTCATTTTTCCCAAGGTTCCAATCATTGAAAAGTTTTAATGATGCAATTTGAAAATGGAAAACACAGAAATTATTTCAAATTATTTACTATTTAGATCAAAACATGCAAATGCACCCAACATACATATTCATCCATGGCTCCAAAAGCTAATTCTGCCCTGGCCTACACCACAGCAAATGTCTACTACACAGGCTCCCCATGTCATCGCACAGGACTCAAATCCCTGTGAGTCGTTTTTTAAAAGCCGATCAGGGGACCGGGGATATAGCTCAGTGGTATAAGCACCTACCTAGTAAGCGCGAAGTCCTGAGTTCGATTCCCAGCACCCAAAATAAATAAATAAAATTTAAAAATTAAAAGTTCATTAGATGTCAACAGAGAAAGGAATACTTTGTTTCCCACCTAAACTTTCCTCCCACCACAAAACCAATGCCCAAAAATACCTTGTTAACAAAAGTATATAACTTCGCGAAAATATACAAGTACAATAGTTAATTTACTGTCAGACTTACCAAATACACTATATTCTTCCTTAATACCATGTGCTTTTTTTCTTTATATCAAACTATTTAATTTTTAAATAGTCTCTCTCTACTTCCCTCAATTCTGAGTGGTCAGTTAGGATTAATACTAACTACTCTTTAACTTTTTAGCCACATTTTCTTACATACCATATTTCTTTATTAGTAAACACATGGAATTCCAGTTATAATTTAAAATCTTCAAAGAAAACAATCTGATTAAGTCTCATTAGCATTAATAAAATGTCATTTACATAATAAAGTACAAATTTCAAAACCTGGCAGTCTCAGAAAGCACAATTGGATTCTATTATTTTGAGTCCACAGCTAAACAATGGTTGTAGACTGGTGAGTCCTGTTATCTGATGACTTCGGTGTCCGATGTGCCACCTGCCAGCATCTCTTCCTTTACAATCAACCACAGAAAACAGCAATTCGCACAAACAGTCGTTGGACCAGGTTGTAAAATTTGGCAAGATATACCCATATAACATAAGGCCACCTTCACACTTTCTCCTCACACTTCATGAATAAACATTCCCTTATTCAAATAAGTTATATATTAACTAACTACAGTAATTGTGATTCAACTTTGAATGGTAAATAGAGTCATTCTGGCAAGACTGCAGAGTTTGCAATGCAAATCACAGAAATTTTAATAATGGCAAAAATAAAAATCGGCGGCATGATTCCTAAGGCACTGTAATTTCAATACTTTTATTGCAACAGCAGAAAGCACACATAAATACTTCCCCAGTTATAAGCTGAGGGGTTTTATTTCGATATGCATCATCATACATATTTACCTGCAATCTAATAGAGGCGCATCCTTTCAGGGACTCAGTAGGCACCAGCTAAGAATCCAAAGCTCCCCAGTCCCTGACATTAAGAAGTAACGCTGCTACTTTTCAATAAATAACAATGAAACAATCACTGGATTAAATGGTTTCCGTACATTATCACCATAAACAATAATTATTTGGCAGCTGCCCTTTGTGAGCTTTGCATGCACTTATCAGTAAATCAAGCCGTATTGATTTACTAAGCCAAAACATCTTACATTTTGCTCCACTAATAAGGGCCATAATCCCCCACTGCACTTAGTGATGCTTTAAGGTAGTACACTCCTTAGTACTTATAATATGAAAGATTATTGCTGATTAGTGGGAGCAGGAACACAGCTCAGTGAATGGCGAGTCGGTCGCCGAGCCCAGGTCACGGTGAGGATGTCCTCATTAATGGAGAGACTGCTGATGGAAATCACATGATAATGATATATCCTGGGTCTACTGCCCTGTTGGTTTTCCTTCCTCATAACATCTACTGTAATAATAACAACTCACATTAATTTAAACATTGAATTAGCTTAAAATAGCAATGCAAGAAAATATGAAACTGTAAAGAGCACCACGTGCCATGCAAACACTATCATCTAAAATAACCAAATTACTCTCAGTCGATGCAGGACTGCAGATGGCAGATTACTTTGGACAATCTCCACAGTGTCCTTTAAAGCCTCAAGCTTTTGCTCTGCAGCCTGACAAGGGAAGACCTCCTCCTCCCGCGTCTCCCATGGGACTCAGTGGGCAGGACTCACACACACTCCCAGGTTACCACTCATACACTGACCACTGCTTGGCTTCCCTGGTCACACAGTTAGGGACTGAATCATGTTCTGTAGGTTCCAAGAGTGAACTAAAGTCTCCAATCGCTGGAATCGAGGATTCTAAATTCCCAGCCCAATCTCCTATTCTTTACCAAAGGAAATTCCGCCCAGACACTCATAATAATTTTCATCCTAGTTAATATACCCCTTAAGTCATTGAAACTTCATCATCCCAACAGGAACACAGAAACTTTCCTTCCATGCTCCAGACAGATGCTGGGCTCAATGCATGTGGATCCTAATTCCAAAGTGAATTCCATTCTTCATGCATGAAATAGGAAGATTAGTGCTCACACCCCCTTACCTGCTTTCCATCCTTCCCTCACAAGGATCACAAACCAAGAAATTTCAGATTGAAAAGTTCTTCAGAGATTTCTAAACTATAACCCTCCACATGTCAAAGATGAGGGTGAGCTGGGCAAAGTCAGACGGGGGAGCACAGCCAGAGGTCAACATTTCAGTGAAAACATGGAAAAAGATAAGAATGCCGAGTGAGAGGGACTTATCCAGCACTGGGGAGGCTGAGGTAGGAGGAGTGTTGTGAGTCGGAGGCCTGCTTGGGCTACAACGTGAGTACAAGGCCGGCCTGAGCTACATAGTGCGACCCTGCCTCAAACAACTAGGGCTGGGAGATTGGCTGAGTAGCCTAAGCGCCTGTCTGGCAGGCGCAAGGTTGTGAGTTCGATCCCCAGTGCCACAAAAAGAAAGAGAGAGAGAGAGAGAGAGAGAGAGAGACAGACAGACAGAGGGACTTATCCATGAAGCTAAGTTTATTGCAGAGGAAAAATAAGGATTCCTTTCTCTGTGCTGGGGGAATAGTTCAGGGGCAGAACATTTGCCTGTCATGTGTGAGGCCCTGGGTCTGATACCCAGCACTGTAAAAATAACAATAATAATAAATAACCAAAAGTATTTAGGTCTCTAGTTCAACCACAAAGCCCCTTCCTTTATGTCACTGTGATTCACAGGATCCATAAGAAACCTGTCATCACAGAGCTCCCGAACAGAAACACTGCTTGTCCTGGATTGCTTAAAATGCAGGGGAATATTCTGTGATGTCTTTCAAGTTGAACCACAACAAAATATCAGCTAGGTTCAGCTGCAGAATTTACAATGATATTACCTCTCTAAAGAAAACCACACAAACAAACAAAAAAATCCCTGTTCAAAAAACAGATTCTCCCATTCCTTCTGGAACAACTGCCGCCTCTGGTTACAAAGCACTAATTATCCTGTCCTACAGCAATCAATAAAAGCTCTTGCCCCATGAACCTGCTATTTCCTGACTTTGTTCTCTGTACTAAAGATTTCCAAGTCCTATTGATTACCTACTAAATTTCTTTAAACTCTTTAAAAAACAACACTATAGAAATGCTCAAGTTAGCCTAACTTGATATTATTTCAACAGACTTCAAATCTTTCAGTTTTATTAATGGTTTCCCTTTTCCCCAGCCTTCCTACTTTTCACTCTGAACTTGTCATTTTACGGGAACCTGTGTCTTGCCTAATAGCACAGAATCCATAGGATATAAGTCTGACAGTCTTTCTGAAACTGTGACTCCTGTCACATTTTTCTTCTAAGTGAGAGAGGACTGATTAATAAACTATGCCTGAGCTCTCAAGCAACACTATGAACTTTTGCCAAATGAACCCATCAGCTCTTAAGAGTGCTAATATCAGTCCCCCAGAATTTCCCTCTAAAACTAGTCACCAGAGTGGCTATTATTAGGTGCAATCATCTTACATCCTTCCTCAGGGTATGCGGCTACTTGTCAGCCTTTAGGAGTGTATTATGAATGGGGTGACGGAAGCATCAGGGGTCAGGCTTGACTCTGAAGGGCCCTATGTGGTACCCCTGGTCTCCTCCTCTCTGTGCTTCAAGTGTGTCTGTGTCTCCCTCCAATGAACCCACAGGTGCCTGTGGCTCCCAGGTGATGGGGGCTTACCTACATGGCATCTGTGGGCAGAGCTGGAGGAAGGGATTATCTCTAATTCCCTATAATTCTCTAACTAGAACTGATAATTTCCCAGGATCTCATTACTACAATTCATCCATCAAGACAGATTTACTTTCAACAGATCAGCAATCACAGGAAAATTAAATAATTGAATGTTACACTGCATCTTCTCACTTGGTGGCAGTTTTAATCCAAAGCCAGAGCTGAGAATACCATGTATGACCAATTCAAGCTGGGTGTGGGCCACATGAAGCAGGCATTGCCTAAAGATTGAGGGTGCTGTTCAGCCCAAAACCATCTTCTCACTCTAGCATCTGCTCGTGCAGACCACGAATGGGAATGAAGATAAAGCCTAATCCATTAGCAGCCATTCTCCAGCACCCATCTTCAAGATACCCCTGGAGGGAGAGGTCAGGAACACAGGCTCAGAGACAGGAAGACATGACCACGACTAACCCAAAACATAAGAAGAAAGGTTAACGGGAGTCCACACACTGCCGGACCAAGTTACAACAGTTATGCTTATACTACCGCAGCATTCCAGCTTTCTTCAGCACATCATCCAATTCCTCACTGCCCTTTATTGCGAACTGCTCAAGCGTAAGGCAGTGTGTGTCTGCTCTGGGATACACAGGAGTGTGAGCTCACACACTGGAGCTTATTGTCGAGGGCTGCAAATCAGGCCACATTCAAAAAACCACACAACAGGAAGGAGAGTTACATCTAAATGTTCATTAGCTGATGAATGCAGAAACAAAATGTGATAGATCCATACAATGGAATATTATATAGACTTACAAAGAAAGGAAATCCTGAAGAAGGCACAATTCACAACAGCTTTGAGGCTGTAATACTAAGTGGAACAAACCAAACACTAAACAATAACTATTGCATGATTCCATATGTGTAGAATGTCCAGAATAGGAAGATCTATACAAACAAAGTAGATCAGGGGTTATGGGAAGGGGAAGTAACTTTGGAGGTGATAAGCTTTGGGAGTAAATATACTAAAAATTATTGAACTGTATCCTTGAAAGCAATGAATTTTATAGTATATGAATTGCATTCTAAAATTATACAAATCAGGTATAATGTTACATGGCTATAATCCCAGCTACTCTGAAGGATGAGGCAGAAGGATCACAAATAAGAGCCTCGTCTTGGTAGCAAGCCCATCACAAAATTAAAAAAAATTGACAGGGCTGGAGATGTAACTCAATGGTAGTGTTGCCTAGCATGCGCCCACCCAGAGTGGTCCTGGGTTCCAATCCCAGTACCACACACATATACACAAAGTACAGCTGCAACATAATCAATGCTACAGCAGTTGTCTACAGAGCTGTGTGAACACAGATGTGATTTAATTAGGTGGTCTGGTGGAAGAAATGGGTAAGTAGACAGCCAGAAGAGTAGGAAAAAGAAAGAAAACCAGCTCCAGGCACAGGACAGAGTAGACACAAAGATCCAAAACAGAAGACCTTTCTTCTCCTTCTGAGACAAGGGTCAAGATGTCAGCTAAGGTCAAGACAATAGTCAATCATGACAAATGTCACATAAATGTAAATCATAGACTCTAGCCATTTTTTTTCCAAGTCCCTCCTTAGCAGGCTATCAATTACACAAAACAAAAAGGTAGTGTTAAAAACAAAAACAGACCATTCCCTGCATTCATAAATACAACACACCATAGCCTGAAAAAAAGAAGATAAAATGCAGATACTCTGAAAGGCTACAGCAGCTGCTGATATCATGGTTACCTCTAAAACCATACAAGTCATTTCAAAAGGAAGGGAGGTAGCTGAGTCCCGGGAGGCATAACACATGCTTGCGAGGGAGCATCACAAGCCTTCAGGAGTCACTGCTGTCAGGATCACACAGCGAAACAGACAGAATAAAATTCTGACAGTCAAATGTTTGGCTGACCTCAGTTCTCACACTCACAGGACCAGACAAGTTTTTTTCAGGCCTCAATAATATGCAGCCCATTCACTTCCAGCACCATCTCTCAGTCTACTGGCAGGTGGAATTCTTACTTGCAAAGCCACCACTCCATGGCAGATTTGGCAACAGGGCCAATCTCCTGCCACTTGATGTCAGTAGCACTTCTCTCCTCCTGAAGCTCCAATCAAATATGCTTCCAGACCTTGCTTATTGTTCCCAGGGGCACAGGATACACCTAGCACAGAACCATTGGTTTGTAGCAACCTGATCTTATCCCTATAAGCTCTGACCACTGATGTCCTGTCTCCTCTTCTATTTAGGGTCCTAAATGCTTCACACCTTCAGTCTCCCCACAAGACAGATTAAAACTTATTAGGGAAACTGTTAAAGGGGCTCTATGGTCCTATTCAAAATGTCAATTCACTAAAACAGAAGAAAAGCAACACAATTAAATCTCCAAAAAGAAAACAAGATCCAAATCAAGTCATCCCTTCAGCCCTCCTTTTCTGGTCTCCAAAAGCAATCTGATGACTAAGTTCTAGAGCTCTCATCTCACAAAGGCCACATACGGCACAATGGTCAGGGCCAACCCTGGTATGTGAATATACACGAATTTCACCTCACCCCAGCACCTTCAGCAAATGACGTCCAAGAAGCAATTTTTAATGAGCTGGAAGACCCGCACACTAAATCCAATCAGGATTTTCTATAAGGATTCTCTCTGCCTCTACACTGACTACAGACATTGAGAAGGATGCTTCACTTGCAAGCTGAATCCTCCCCCACTATGTGGGCTCACCGTCTGGGGGCATCAACACCTTGTTGTTTTGTGTGCACCACCCTACAGGGTGCAGATCGGCAATGACCACGTCACACCAGAAGTCAGCCCTGCGGTCCTCCCCATAACCACAGTAGCGCAGCAGCAGCAGCTGCCCACAGGTGGTGATGATCGTGGCCACCCAGTATGTGTCCGGGTTGTTCTTGTTGGCCACCTCCAACTTCATTCCTGGCTGGAAGTTGCTCTGAATGCTGATTTCAACCTTAAGGAATCAGAAAGACAGGAAGACCATTATTACACTAGACACATACCTTCAAAAGACTGTAAGAGCTGCTTAAAAACACAGCACTTTAAAAAACTTTTTGTTGCCCTACAATAGGCATGCATTTGTCTAGAAGAAATAAAATCTAAGTCACAAATGTAACGCTAAAGCTTCTAGAAGATTCAAAAAAAAGATAAAATCAATTTTACAACATATTTCATTTCCAACATATTATCACTACAACGTGGACCCATATACAAATGAAAATAACGAAGTCTGGTGTTGTAATTCTCCATCTACATCAAGTATCAATTTGGGCTACAAGCTTTTCAAGTATTCAACAGTTTCATGTGCTGGTAAGCTACTGCATGGACAGTGCAAGCCTAGAGAATGGATTTCTCTTTTTCTCTTTTTCATTAAGAACTATATGCCTTTCCCCTCCCCTTACTCCCAAAAAGCTTTTCAGCCTGGTAGGTCTTAACATTCTAAAGCTGATAAAACTGCTAAAGGAAATGATGGGACCACAAATTAACTATCCAGGAGTCCCCTACTAACTTTCCTTTAAATCTGGCACATAGGCCTGAGAAAGTCTGCATATTGGAGGACAAGTGTGAAACACTGCCCTGCCATTCAGGACACTAATGAACATTTGAAAGGGAAGTAGGAGAACTGATAAATCACAGAAAACAACAGGTGACTCTGTACAGAGTGAAACTGAAGAAATTGAAGACTTCTTCATATAGACAGCAAGGGGAAAGTTGTCAATCAGTATCTCTTCCCCAAAGTTTTGTTTGTTTGTTTGGTTGGTCGGTTGGTTTTTGATACCAGGGATCAAATTCTCAACCTCCTGCTTGCCAGGCAGGCACTTAAGCCACTGAGCTAAATCCCCAGCCTTTTCCCAAATATTTTTAAGGGAACTATCAATTCACCCCAGTATCTTAAACTATACCTGTTACCTGGCTTTTGCAGGATCACAGTCCACCTATTTGCCAGAAAAGTTTTGGTTCTGTTACATTTTAATATTCAGTTCTTTTTTCTACTAAATGGCTACAATCACATTCATACTAAACTATCACATGATGAGTACCAAAAGAGAAATGTGAATCCAACCTACCTTTACCAGGACACACAAATATAATAAGGTTTTTAATTCCTTTTCAAAAAATACTTTACCCCCAAAAGAATAGAATGTCTTATTAGAATAAAAATAAATTTTGAAAATAAAAGTTCTGGCTTTCTTATTCAGTCAAAGAACCAAAGGGAAAGTTAAGAAACTGACCAATTTGCCTATGAAACTCAGGCTTAATCTTTGCCCTGGGTAATCCATTGAGGGGGAAAAAAGGTCTCAGCCAAATTTTAGTTGATTAAAACAACAGTCCACATCTAATAGCTCAGTCTTGAAAATTTATTGTTTTCCTTCTAATGATATCAACAATAGCTCACACCTAACCAAATATCTTGCAAGAACTCAATTTTAAAATTTTATGGAACTTGTTCTCTGGTGAGCATTCTACTTGCATTATCCAAAGAAATATCATTGATAAGAATGATTTTTTGTTAGATCTAAATGTTTTTCAGAGTATTTCATTTGACACATTTGCCATAAATTAATGTGAAAATTTTATGTATCCTTTCAAAATATCAGTTCACAATAAAACTATATATATACTATATAGCTATACCTACTAAGACATTAAGTGTTAGGGCTGGGTGTTTGGCTCAGCAGCTTAAGTGCCTGTCTGGTAGGTGTAAGGCTGTGAGTTCGATCCCCGGTGCCGCAGGAAAAAAAAAAAAAAAGACATTAAGTGTTGCACATTCTTGCCTGGTTTGCTGGCTTTTTGCTTACTGGAGTGAGCCTTACCTGTTTACCTGCAGCTGTGAAAACCAAACTAATTCCAACATCTCTTTATTCCTAGGAAATCTGGCTGAATTTCCTCTTTTCTTGGCATTCCTTTCTTTCCACTGCAGATTCCCTCCACTTCCCACTCACAGAGCAGACGAGATGAGCCACTTTACTTACATGTTTGAAGGATGTGTGAGGGGCAGCCCTAGCACCCGTCTCTTCCAAATAGTCTCCCCAGTTAAAACCAGTTTCTTCCAAGCTGGAGCCTTCTTCTGTTGGGTGAAAAACAAACAAACAAACAAACAAAAAGGAATATCAATACTAGGATAAAGAATGGAAAGCTACTGGCTTCAACTAGGACCAGAAAATCCTTCATAAAAAAGGCACACTAATCCAGTGGTTCAGTCAGATATTGCTGAATTCCCTGTAGCACTTCAGTTCAGCTACTGTAGAGATGCTGACAGAAGAAACAACAACAAAATCCTGCTTGGACCCTCTGACAAAATCAAGAGTAAAATTTGTGTTCTCAGGCAAATGAATGGAAATCCTCTCTGGGCTGATTTGTTGATAACTGTATTAGCCAAGGCAGATACCCCAGCCTCTGGGAAAGAGCCTTCCAACACTCAGTATACACCTTAATGTACATAGGCACTACTGGCTACCTACTGTGGCTGGAGATTATAAAAGAATATCCTTAATTGTTAGTGACAAAAGGGACTTTAGATAACAGTGATTTTGATGACATTTTAAAGGGGGAAAAATGAAACTGCAAAAGAACTTCTTCAGCATCTGGCAAGCTGGTGACCAAAACAGACCAGCAGCCAGACACCCTAGTAGTCCCCCTTTTCTAGCTGGGATACAGCCGTCCAGGCCATGCACAGCAGCAGGATCTATTTCTCTAATCACCAGGAATAAGAAGATCCACAATCCAATGTACAACCTGACTCTGAGAATCACAAATGTTTTAAATTTGCACACATTCTCACTACCAGGCTAAAATGGAGATCCTCAATTCCCAAAACATGTAGTCCTTGGAGTATAAGACTAATTTTATCATCAAGGACACACACTTACTCTTTAGACTACTTCCATGGAATTATTAATTTTGTGAAGTTTATTAAATAATGAATACTTAACAATAAAAAAATCACAAAAACAATGAGTTTTCAATATTTGTTTATTAAAAAAAGCATCGAAATTTTCAACATTGACTGGTTTTTCATGTACAAAGTATAAAAAAGAACATCAGAAATAAATTCCCTTACAAACTACAAGGAAAATGCCAGTTGAACTCTACCAAAAAAGAAATCTTTACTTCAATTATCACACTGAAGCCAGTCTGTACACATGCCAACAGCACATTACAT